>OY720461.1:14545537-14828037 GCA_963082715.1 Harpalus rubripes
GTTGATGAGTGTTGTCAAGTGACAACACTGTTTTGCGTTTTTCAACTTTGGTGAGTGCCATTGTTGACCGTTCATGTCGCGGCCCCGTAACTTTGGTGTGTGCCATTGTTACCCGTTCATTGTTGACAGTTTCTTTGATTGAACAAATCCTGCAAGTATCGCTGGTTCACTTGTATTGCCCGATTATATGCTAGCGATTGTTATTTTCACTTATTTGTTATTGTTATCGTTTTAATATATTTTAATAAAATATTAAAATTCATTATGATTTCATTGTCAAAAACCGAACTCTGTCTCCACTAAGCTACCCGAGCCCTTTTTGGCGTTCAAGCCGCTCTTTTCAGAGACGCTGTCATAGCGTCCTTCACATCTCCTGTGCTGTGTTATCGACAGATCGATTGGCGCCCGAGAAACCCGTTTTGACAGCAAGGAGAACTGAAGAGAACGTCGAGTAAAGGTTGACAGGCTGACAGACTGACACGCCATTCATTTTGCCATTACAAATGGCGCCCGAACAGGGACTGTTGACAGACTGACGCCTTTTTTTGGCCATTACAAATGGCGCCCGAGCAGGGACTTTTTGACAAAAATGAAATCATGGGAGAAGACTGCAGGAAGACGCCGCAGCCGTCCGGTGTCGATTCCGATGCAGCCCATTGTATCCGTCTGATGTGAGAAGCATCACCGTCGCCCCCAGGTGTTCGGGGCCATGGACTGTGGAGAGACGTTGTTCTCCACAGGTCTGACCTGGTGCGCGTATGACGCCGCCGTGTTCGTCGAGCCCATGAGTCCGTTTGCTGACCGTAGTGTCTTTTCCGATATGGCCGACGACCGGTACCCCATGGTTGCCCCGACCAATCCTCCGAAGCTGTCCACTGCCACGCCGTTCCAGAAGATGAGGTCAGACCCACAGCTGTCCAGTTCCACCAGGCTACCAGGGAAGCTGTCCGTCTGCCCACCGAGAGCAGTGGTGGACATCCGCTGAGAGGGATGGATGTTGCGAGCCACCTGCCGGGAAGCGCGCCCCAGCGATGTTTGGTTCCAGAACTCCAAGACATCCAGCCAGCCCGTGGGACAATGCAGTCCAGCCAGAGGATCCCAGTAGTGTAGACACGTGTGTGAGTTTCGTAAATAAGTTTTGTTGCCATTTAAGTTTTGGGAATTACGTTTTTGATGTAATGAACAATTAATAAAGTTTTGGTATTCCTTGTTCTGTTTAGATAAGTTTTGCTTTTAAAACTAGTGGGAATTAAACTGCTTTTTTTTCTCTTGATTTTTTTTGTTTCTCCGAAGTGGGAGGGGGATGTGACGATGGTCACTAGATTTGGATTTAATTTTCGTGTTTAGCATTGTAGTCTTGTGGTTAACAAGTTAGTTTTTTGCTAAAGTTTATAAATTCAAATCGAGGTTCAAATCCCACCAGTAAAAATTTTTACATTTTTTATTATTTTGTATTGGTTGAAATTTTGCATACAATGTAATTGTTTTGTTATATTGTATGTCATTTGTTGTAAAATGTATTATTGTATTTTTGTTTAAAGTTGCAAATGTTTATGAATTTGTTATTTGCTTCTCAGGTACCGCGTAGTCGAGTGGCTAGTGTGCTCGACCAGCGTGCTGGGGATCGTGGGTTCGATCCCACAAGAGTTTGTATTTTTTATTTTTTTATTTCAAATAGCAAGTATTTGCAGGATTATTAGAATCGTGTTTAAACTTATTTTTGTATTTTTAACGGTTTTTCGGGGTATAAATACGGGTCCAAGCGACAGTTTTACTCAGACAGTGTGTGCTGTCTCAAGAGAGAGTGAGTGCTCTCTCGGGGAGACGGTGAGTGCCGTCTTCCGCGAACCTGGTGAGTGCCGGGTGAGCAGTTGGTTAGGACCTTGGCTGCCTCTGACTCAGTGCTGTTGGTGCGTGCCGGCAGCTCGTGAGGGAGTGCAGAAGGTGCCTTGAGTGGGGTTTACCACTGTAATCGCGATTGTCGAGGAGTGTTGGTGTGTGTCAACACGGCTCCGTATCGAAATCGCGATTGTTGATGAGTGTTGTCAAGTGACAACACTGTTTTGCGTTTTTCAACTTTGGTGAGTGCCATTGTTGACCGTTCATGTCGCGGCCCCGTAACTTTGGTGTGTGCCATTGTTACCCGTTCATTGTTGACAGTTTCTTTGATTGAACAAATCCTGCAAGTATCGCTGGTTCACTTGTATTGCCCGATTATATGCTAGCGATTGTTATTTTCACTTATTTGTTATTGTTATCGTTTTAATATATTTTAATAAAATATTAAAATTCATTATGATTTCATTGTCAAAAACCGAACTCTGTCTCCACTAAGCTACCCGAGCCCTTTTTGGCGTTCAAGCCGCTCTTTTCAGAGACGCTGTCATAGCGTCCTTCACATCTCCTGTGCTGTGTTATCGACAGATCGATTGGCGCCCGAGAAACCCGTTTTGACAGCAAGGAGAACTGAAGAGAACGTCGAGTAAAGGTTGACAGGCTGACAGACTGACACGCCATTCATTTTGCCATTACAATATATATATATATATATATATATATATATATATATATATATATATATATATATATATATATATATATATATGTTATTATTCACGAAAGATTACCATTCAAGGTCATTTGTTCGAAAAAAGAATACACATCACTTTACACTTTACAGCTGTAGCTTAGCAACATTTTGTATTTGAAAGAGAAATATTATTTGACCTATGTCTATTTAATTTGTGGTGTGACAGATATACGTAAATAGTGGCATTACTATCTAACACATTATAAATAATAATGATGTAAGTCGTAGAATTACAGATACCTAATTATCTATTACACTGCCCTGTGTGCTAATATTTACCCAGTGGCGTTGACGTTTAAATTAAATTATTATTCCTTGGTTTATAGTTAAGTCTATGTTTTTGAATTTTGCAAAAACATAAGTGAAGAACATAAATCTTTCAGAAAGGCATTATTTAGAAAGAAACATAATTTTCAAATAAATTGCTCTTATTTTTCAATTAAAATGTGTCCATAAATATTTCATGTTGCACGCCTATGCATACGAAATGCAATGAAGTTATCTGCAAGTAATATATCAGACGGCTCACAAATGACCTTAAATAGTCATCTTTCGCCCAGTTAAGACACTTTCAAGTCATGTTGGGTACAAATTTCTTCCGCGGTCCTGAAAAAAAAATGAAAATCTATAACTATGCATTATTTTATTTTTTATTGCGAGGAAATAAATAAACAATTAAACCCAAATATTGCTTAATTTATACAATATAAAACATCAAGTGAAATTATGATCTCGAGAATTTAATTCATTAGTCATGTGACATGTTTTCCGCCAATCAATATTCAGAATCTCCCTAATTACATGTCTATCACAGCGATGATAAAAAACAAAGAAATTGTCACCTTATTTATATTCGTTACTAAGGGATTTGCTTGCTTTATTTCAAGGCTTTATTTACAACATCGACAGTTAATGTTTAGTATAAAAATGAGTAACAACTCAAACTCTGATATATTAAATAACACTCATACCCTGTTTTAATACAATATGTATATCAAAAGTTAGATTAGCAGCACATACAATGTGTTACGTTAAGTAAACTTTATAGTGCGTTCTGGGTTCTGTCTGCGTCACAACAGATATTCATTATATTTTCTCATTAAATATAAGCTCGTGATATGATTAATACTCGAAGATATTGCTCATGAAATAGAAGCAGCACATTTCACTCATCCTTCGGAGTCGTGAAATCTGGAACTCGGTTTCATTCGAGAATATCATCGATGATAATCATATCACTTGTTATATTATGTATGATTATGAAACTTCAAATTATGCTGTTCGAGATTATATTTTCGAATAAACGTTTTACCACACAAAGAACAATGATATATCTTCATATTTCTATGACTTTTTATATGACTGGATAAAGTACTACTTTGTGCAAAAAATTTATGACATAAAGTACATTCATAATCTTTTATTCCAGTATGAATCTTCATGTGAGTTTTGAGATTATAATTGCGTATAAACGATTTTTCGCACACAGAACATTGGTACTGCTTCGTGTTAGTATGAATTTTCATATGTAAGTTTAGGGAACTTTTTTGTGTAAATGCTTTGTGACATATTGTACATTTATAGTCTTTTTCTCCACTATGAATTTTCATATGGATTTTTAAAATATTATTTTGTATAAATGATTTATTACATATAGGACATAAAAATTTCTTTATTTCAGCATGATTCTGCATATGAGTATTGAGATAAGAACTTAGTGTAAACGATTTTTCACACACCGAACATTGGTATTCCTTACTGTTAGTATGAGTTTTCATATGCAATTTTAAATTCTTTAAATTTTTAAATAATTTATTACATGTAGGGCAAGGATGTTTCTTTATTTCAGCATGCCCTTCCATATGTACTTTTAGATAATCCTTTCGTGTAAATGTTCTTTTACATTTCTCACATTGGTGTTCCTTAATTCCACTATGTGTTTTCACATGCCTTTTCAAATCCTCCTTCCGCTTAAAACTTTTATTACACACGGCACAATAAAAAAATTTTGAATTACTATTTTCAGTTTCTTCGAAATCATAATTTTTTTCAGTGATGGTATTGTTATCTTCTTTGTCACTCTGTTCATCAGTATCACTTGTACAGTCTTCCGTCTTTACACTTTGCAATACACCTTCACCCAATTCACAGTCTTCAGAAGTTATTTCCGGAGGTTCTTCTTTTATATACACTTCTTCAAACTTTTCATAATTTCTTGTCGCTGTATGTTCGTCTTTCGCGTTAGCGCTAACCGGATGTAGTTGAGTGTCCATGGATGCTTGCTGATATTAATTAACGGGTAAAAATTCGTTCCTCAAATGAATTAGATGTACACAAGAATTCTTGCCAACTTGATGATTGTCTGAAACATAAATTTTCATTCTTTGATATATTTCTTTTCTATTTTGTTTCGAATGGCGATGATACTTTTTCATGATAAAATACAAGTGAAAATATTGCAATAGGAATCTATAAACAAAACGTCCTTTTATGACTACTTTTTGAAATAATTTGAAAGGTGCAAATATGATACTAATTTTGCTATACACTGCTCTATTTAAGTCATTCGGTATTGCAGAGAATAGGGAATAGTTTTGACCTTTCTGATTGGAGACAAGTGACAAGTTTATCCAATGTAATTTCGGCAACTTAAAACTGGCGCTGATGCGAGCGCCATCTGCTGAGTGGCTTAAATGAAACAGAGTATAGTTTCTGCAAACCAGATCTTGGAAAATTTATAGGTAAATGTATTGAACTATACTTGCTGTCAAAAAAGTATGGACTGGAGATTTCTACACTGTTGCCAGTTCACGGGACATGTTGAAAATGCTAAGTTATGAAGAAGCGACAACACCGAAGGGCATGGCATCAGTCATACTCATTTGACGACAAGTATAAGAACATTAGATCAAGAATAGAGGGGTGACAGGGTATACCAACAACTAAATATAACTAGACAAAACTTCATTTGGTTTGTTTTGATTTCGACTGGCCAGCCAGAGAAACTAGAGATAGAGATATGTCTTGTCTAGTCCGAGAATTTCTCACTAGAGGTCACCACTGAGGCCACGTAGAGTATCAGTGTCTAGTTTGAACGTTGGTCACTAGAGGCGCAAGTGTTCTTAGTTAAAATTCGTGGTTAATATTTAAGGTTAACATTGAATAATTTAGAAGGTTTAATATCAAGGAAAAACCAACGTGTTACTCACAAAACCACTACAACTACAAAACAAATACAAAATACACATGCTTCTACGTGGCCTCATTCAAACTAAACACTCTGGCCTCTAGTGAGAAATACTCGAACTAGACAAGACATATCACTATCTTTTGTTTCTCTGTCTAGCCAGCCGAAATCAAAACATTCATGAGGAGGGATAGGGAATATTTTGTCTAGTTATACTTGTCATTGGGGTATACTATATATTTCGCTGTACGACGACTTTCCAAATAATCTTAGCGACTTTCGATCTTATTACAACGCCAGAATCAGCTGAAACCGGCTAGTCGGCGACATGTTATATATGTGTGCAGTGGAACGAATAAGTTTTAAATGTGAACAAGTGTCACCCACCGTTTTAATCTGTCCACTATTTATTATTAAGTTATTTATGAATATTCTTTCGAACATTTATAAAACAAAATCAAAAAAATTTATACAGGCTGTCCCAGGACGAGCTTACGCTATCGTTATTTTAAAAACTACTCAATATTATTTTACGAAATTTGGTATCTAGCAGTTTTCCAATATGCTCGTTTCAACTAAAATATTTTGAAAGCAGTAGCTCTTCCATTTTAACCGGAAGTAGACCCTAACTTTCTTATTTTAAATAGAATGCCATATTTTTTATTTTACCATTGAATTCAGCAGAAAATTTTATATATGAAACTACAAAATCATTTTACTCATGGTCGACTACTTCCGGCGTAATTCAACTTTTTTGATCTATTATATTTCGAGAATGGAATCGAATTTCTATAATCTTTAAACACAGTTTTATAAAGAAAGCTTTTATTTACACTAGTATAAATTAATAATCGACAATTTTTGAAAAATGTAATGTCTACGTCAACGTAGAAATTTAAAAGCTCATGTTTTTTAAATAACTAGAACTCATCATAAAAATCTATCAACTTTCAACATACAAACTACCCCTATTTTTTAACGAAGAATTCATTTAAATACTACCAAACGGGGTATTCCATTTAAAAAGCTTGAGTTTTTTGAACTTCAACTTTACGTTGACTTGGAAATAAGAAGTTTCAAAAATTGTCCCTTATTAATTCATATTAGTGTAAAGAAAAGCTTCAGAAGTGGTTGATCATGGGTAAAATGTTTTTATTGTTGCATATGTAAAATTTTCTGCTGAATTCAATGGTAAAATAAAAAATATAGTATTCCATTTAAAATAACAAAGTTAATGTCTACTTGCGGTTAAACCGGAAGTGCTACTGCTGAAAATATTTTAGTTGAAACGGACATGTCGGAAAACCCCTAGATACCAATTTTTGTAAAATGATATTGAGTTTTTAAAATAAGGATAGCGTAAGCTCGTCCTGGGACATCTAGTAGTTATGGATAATCAAGTATTTATTTAGATTTGGTCAACTGTAACATAACATTAATAAACTAGTTGACTACCATGCTTCAGCTGATTCAAAAAGGTTCAAAATCTCTCAGATAATTTGGAAACATACGCGTGACTATGCCTTGTCTCCCCTCTATTCTTGGTCTAAGATAAGAACTAAAAACAAAGAATTTCTAATATCATTTTTCGTTCAATGCACAGAACCCGACGCGAAATTGTGTGATTTACTACCAGAAACCAGAAGGTGAACCTAAAACAATTTAAAACAGTTCAATAATTACGGATTTGGAAAAGAATTTGTTAAAACAAACAACAAACGTAAGGAAAGCAATTGATCATGACGATTTATGGTCGAATAACATCATGGTTAAAATAATTGAAAACAGTGATATTGAATGCGAACTTGATTTTCAAATCCTAAGATATTTTACCCAACTTTTGATATTGCGTTTGCAGTTTATTTCATACGTAAATGATCTTGTTGAATATTACTACAACACTTTATAAGATTTTCTAACTAAAAATACGCTAAAAATATTCCTACTTACGACATGGATAATTTTCAAAGTAATGAAGACGTCTATAAGAGCTATACTTCTGTAAGAGTTGATACACAACTTCAAGTGGCCAATCTGAGCATCATAGTTTGTCTTCCTAAAGAGAAATTATTTGAAGCAGTTCATGACGAAATACGAAATGATGCTTGAAATGTAGAAATATCAGTGGAAACATTAAGAATGATGAATCTGTTATACGGATTGTTGTCGAAGCACTTCTACGCTGTTTGACTATTTGTAATGAAATAACAAAACAATTTTGACAGTTAATTGTGGCCTGATTAGGAGTCTGTCTTACACCAAAACATTTTCGACGTTTACAAATAAGCGCCATTCGCACCAAACGTATTAGAATAAATATAGGGAAATAGCCAGGTAAAATTAATAAACCACAATACAACAACAAGTAACGCAGATTACTTACAACGAATGAAATCATAATTGACATAATATTTGGATTGTGTTTGTGTAAACCGCGCTTGACTACAGGGCATAGTAATCATAGAATCACAGGAATCTATATATCAAAAGTATAGAAATATATGACGCGATATAAACAAAAAAGAAATATTTAAAAACCACCAACCAATTTACAAACGTCTTGATAAAAATGTGGTGAACTGTTCTGTTATTATTTCTGTAGGTTAGGTTAGAATTCATCCGAAATATGTATATATTACTTACAATTTGAATCATAGATGGTTCCCGACTATAAAGCTTGATCTATATAATTAGTGCCAGAGTATTTATTTGCAAACTGGGTTTATTTGTAAAGGATTATTATCCTACCAAACCGATATTTTTCTACCATTGTTATATTGAATGAAATAATAATTGTGAAACTGTTGATTACAACAAAGAATATTTTGATTATAGCTCAAGAATATTGATTACAAGAATGAATCCAACAATGAATTTAGTAAAAATAAGTAAAATAAATATCCTTCTAAACGGATAATTTTCTGGCATTATGTTGCAAGCTATAACTATAAAATTGTTGATTACAACAAACGATATGATGCCCAAAAACATTAAAGTTCATTTATGAATCAACAATACTAATTTAATTAGTTTTAAAAAATAGTACATTAAAACACAAGTATCATAAGGCAATCTGTTAACGTACGAGTCCAAGTTTGGAAAACGAGCCGCTAGGCGAGTTTTACACAGGACGAGTGCGTTAACAGGCCTTATGATAGAAGTTTTTTTATACTATTTTTACCTCTCGCTAAAAGAGGTATTGAATTCATGCTAAAAATCGCATATCCAGACTTTAGTGAATAAGCACGTTTTAAGGTCCCTAGAATCCGATTGTTGTTGGATCCACGATTTATCAAATACTATAAGACTTACGACATTTTAACTACGGAATCCTCAATCCAGCAATAATGGAAAGAGTTGATTAAGTTTTGGTAACAATTGGACAACCGGAAGTAGTAGTTACAAGAAAAAAATCATCTAAATATTATTTATCGAAAATTTATGTAAATACTTATATTAAAGAACGTCTTTATTCGATACATATAAATTCATTATTATATTTTCTATAGATTTAGAGATAAAGATATGCATAGAAATAATTTGAGGTAAAAATTTTCAGATCAAACTACTTCAAGGCAAGAAATTCAAATATTTGTAATTGACACATAAATGCCACTGTCAAAAATATTTGTATGCCACTGTCAAAAATATTTGTACATCTTTATGAAGATTATGAAAATTTAAAAAAAGTCAAGATAAAGAAAATGTATGTATTGTAGATAAATTATATTAAAATATCCCATAGATTTTGCAAATATATGTAGGAATTATTTTGTAGTGAGACATGAATATATGTATTTGTATTTAAAAATATTTTTCGTTTTATGCGTACAACCAGGTAAAATATCTGGCGAGAGGTTATGTGCTGGCCACATCAGATTTTTTTTCTATTGAGGTAATTTTACAATTAGATTTTTTTAAAAAGGACTTGTCAAAAATATGTCTTAGTGTTTCTTGTCAGTTATGTTGGTAGCGCTTCCCGCTAACATTTGAAATTTCACATTTTGACAGTTTGTGTACTGTGATTCTGACTGATTGTTTACATTAAAACATTGTATCAAACATTATATAATTATGGTTATGGAAGAGGAAAATCAATACTTACAATGTACTCCACCGAGTTATTAATGAACCACCTGATTTGACATATCTTGCAATAATGGTAAATTTATCAAATAACGAATCGGGATCGCTGGTTTGTTATTTTTTTATATTATTTATATTTATTGATCTACACTTTTACATTCCACCATTTTGTCAACACATCCACTACGCAGGTACAGACATAACAGTAACAACTATTCATACATTCTTCAATACAAAACATATGTTGTATTTGTATATGGCACTTATGTCTAAATCATATTTAAAAATTTAATATTCGACAGTTCGCCTCGACGTGGAACTGGAAATCACGGATCGTAAAATTTTCATATTTACTTGTAATTATCCACAAATTGAGTTGACAGTGTCAACCTTTCAAGTAACGTGCACCATACATTTCAAAACCTGCCTGATATAACAATACAATCAGCTGAAAATTGCAATATTACCATAAAATTAAATTGTAATAAATAAAACTTACCGCTTAATATGTTTTGACAAAGTAAATCTGAGCGCATTGTTTCTTGTTTCATAATTTTTTAGTTGAAAGATTTTAACTTCACAGATTCTTCTTTCTAAACATAGCTATAGCTATAAATTTCTCTTCTTTCTAGTCCTATCACCTGGAGAAAAGATAAAAATTATTAATTAGAAGTAATATTTCAACATAAACAACTTACCATTTTGAGGTTATATGTAATTCATCTGTCATGACTACCACCTCTAGAATACGAAAGGCGCCAAAAACAGTACGTTTATAGATCATCTAAAAGTCGTGTTTTCAGTGATAAACAGTGCTTTTATAGACTCATAAGAACACCGAAATAGAAAAAATTATAAATGCTGGTAAATACGTACCACACATCATGTTACCATAATTTTGTAAACACGTCTTCACTACATACGTACTTATTGTATCGGTATAACTGCCACTTTGACAAGTGGGGCTCCAGCACATATATTTTTAAAGACACTTAAAACAGCTGTTTGTCCGCGCCGTATTGGCGAAAAAACTGAACTATAGATGGCAGGCCGGACGGTAGCAAGATGGCGGAGGAATAAGGAGAGTTCCCGCATTCCTTATTGCTGGCAATATGCATTTCAAAGTGTAAAGTATTTGATATGGAGAAAATTAACTTAAGTGATATTTCTAAATGCATTGCTTCTGCACGTCCTATAAAGGAAGGCGAAGCAGTTTTTAAGACTGAACATGTATTGCTTTGAGGAATAAATGATTCTGGACCAGGTACAATACTGGGATCTTGTTTAAAAACCAGTCATTTGAGTGGAGATCCTCATATGATTGAAATTTTATTAAATGAGAATATAAATTACTGGAAAGCAAATTTAGTTGTAGAGCAGAACTGAGAGGCAAATGTAAACATATTGTTGCAATTTTGTTGCATATAAACAGGATAGTAAAAATCAAAACTAAATTTATTGTTTTACAACAAATGTTATCATTGTTATTATTATGCTATTAATTTATTTGTTTACGGGTTTGTGTATTACAGAGTAGCAGAAATAGAAAATTAAACTGTACAGATTTGGAACAAAGTAAGGAGAAAACTTATTAAAAAGGATGATAAACAGTATAGTTTGGCTATTATTATTATTATTAGAAAAATTTTACCATATTGTTTTAAAAAAGAAAAAAAAAATAAAACCGATTGGAGACGTCAAAACTATAAGGGAAGAAAATTTCAAGATCATATTTTGTCACTTGGGATATAGTGTAAACTTACGCTTTTTGACTTATAATTGCTCCATTGTGGCACTGAGCAGTATCTATGGCAGTTACTAATCATTATTTAAACATGAAAATGTAATATACACTATATATCTAACTTTCTTTTACATCAAATCTAAATTAAACCTGTTTAAAATTACATACGTTTCGATGTATGCTATCAACCTTTCCTTATTTCTCTAGTTCAAAAATCTGCCGCCAGACGTCACCCACTTTGAATTTTTTCGCCAATAGGCTGCGAGTAGATACGTGACACGAGCGACATAAATGTTCAAAATCAGCTTGTCACTTTGACAAGAACAATACATATTTTTATTTATTTTGAACAGCTAAAAAGTAATTTTACAATTTTCAGGCAGTAAACCACATGAAATTAAAAATAAAAATATTAAACAGTTAACAATTTAAAAAAGTGACAACATTGTTCTTATTATAGTGACATTGTTGTTGTCAAAGCAAAGTGACAAGCGCAAGTCAATATACCTATAAATAAATATACTGCTGATGCCCTATCTCTCACTTAATCGGAGTCTGCTACAAACATTATTGTCTATCCTTGTCAGTTAGTGTAAGAATTTCTCTCCCGCTAGTTCCCCTTTCTCGTTCTACACCAATAAAATCAAAGCAATCTGGCACTTGCGCAGAGCTATTCTTAACAGACAAGTGCAGCTATATATGCAGCTTATGTCTGCACTCGTCCAATGTTAGTCTCACAAATCTCATTCCCACGTGTCCAAGAATCAATAGATCGTAGATTGGCGTGGATCAGAGCAATAAAAACAGGGAAATAGGTTTCCAATACGATGGTTATTTGTTCCGAACATTTTAAAAAGATTTCATATTACCAGATACGTTTGTGAATATTTAAAATAGGGTTATGTTTTAATTGTTAAAGTAAAGTAATACTTTAATGGCCAGTACTATTAAACAGAAGTTAAATATCAAATATCATTTAAATAAATTAAAGCAAAGCTAATTAATGTTTTTATTGCTGGCATAGGTATTACCTATTTCACTAGTTTTTGTCAGATTAAACTTTGCTCAAAACTTGTACTTCTTTTATACTATCGGGCCTGAATATTACATATATTTGTTGTATTGTTAATAATTGACTATAAATGTCCTAGAATTAGGGGTAGAATCAGTGACCTCTATATACAAAATAGACCGGCGACTTGAATAACTTGCGTGTATCCACCGAGAATACCACCCGCCTTACTGGTGGGGTATCTATCTCTCTCTAACTTTCGTGTATAGTTGGACCAAGCAGATTTGATTACATTTTATCATTTTATTTAATGTGAAAATGTTTTTAAGCATAAATCGAATGGGAGTTGAACTGAAAAACAATTTCAAACATTTTACTAAATTCTAAAAACATTATTTGAATTAAATTAATTGAAATTTAATTGATATATTCTATCATTGAATGATTTAACATAGGAAAATCACAAGGAAAAAAAGGGGGAATAGCATTATTATGTAGTTTTTGGGAAATTAAAAAAAAACTACATAATAAAAGCTAAATAAGATTGATACTATGATCCTTATTGCAATGGAAGTTTATGCATAAAATTCTACCGTATTTGATGTACACGACGCATATCTGAACTCATTTAAAATGCGACATTTCCCCTTTTCGCAGTGTGATTTTATATGTATTTTGATATTAAAAGTAATTGTTAAATTATCTATTACTAAAAAGTATATACACAAGCCATAACTTTTTATATTTTATAAAAGAATAAAGACATCAAAAGTAAGATTTTTAATTATAAAAGAATAATAAGGTCGTAGTGTCTACAATTTTAATTTTATATATTATATTTATATAATACAATTACAATACAACATAGTCAAAAAATTGAAAATAATTAATTACATAAGAATTTAAAGATATACATATACATGCAGAAAATATTTATGTTAAACAAACAAGTCGTGACATTTTTATTTATTGTAAACATTAGAAAATAGAATAAGTTTATTTAATTTGTTCCTTATACTAGCTTTGTTGCCATGCTCGTTTAAAGAAGTCTTCATGGCAAAAGAGTAACCACGAATATCTATATACATGTTGGTGACTTTCTTCAAAATTTGTAATTCGTGAATTTCTTCACCTAGAGCATGTATACCCGGATGAATCAGTAGAAACAAATTCAATTTGTCACCAAAATACATTGCATTAGCCAAGCTTCTTAACAGGATGTAATTTCTTCTTCATGTTCATCGTTAATTCGTTGAACTGGTACTAGCTGACGCATGCGTACTTCTTACTGTTAGAAAGAGATAGCTACCCCACCATGACAGTTGAATGGATACAGCTCGTGCCGTTGTAAAGAGATAGGAGTCGCCGGTCCATTTTGTATATAGAAGTCACTGGGTAGAATGCAAAAATTTCACATTTCTTTCATGGTTAATTGTAGGTTATTCTCGTCAATATTCATGAAAAATGTTGCTAAAAATTGCATATAACTTGATATATTAAGTACACATGTAGAAAAAATAATTATATTTGCCTCTTCTCAATTACTTAGTAGTATTTTCTGACATTTGAATATAATATCTATCTCTCAGGCATATGATGCACACTGATCTGATACAGTGAATTCTATGCAGTGAATAACTATACTAGATAGATCGGCCATATTGTAAACGACTAGGTCGTCACCAACGGTGATTCTATTCGCGAATGTACGGTTTGTAAGTGTGGCGGTGGAGATTAGTAAAAAACCACATTACCGCGCAATTTAAATCACTGTTATCTGAACTTAGGTTTGGTTATGTGTATTTTTAGATAAAGTATATTTTACGTTAATATATACGTACGTATTTATGATATGGTATCATGGTTCTACATCAAAGATATCTGCGAATAGGTAATTTACAAACCTCAACGGTATTATTGATATAAAGTTATTCCTAGTATAATATTCTTTACTGTCATTGTTATATTAAGATTGCTGTAATTACATTTCTACCCTTATCTGCAACAATTAAATACTCAACTTCCCAAAATTTTCATTCTTTTTGGTAACAAAGAGCAGAAACGTCTGCAACATTCTAAATTCTAAGAATAAATAATTTGCGAGATGGAAATACTTTACTAAGGGCCGAGATATCAATCACATAATAAATTTATTAGGTGAATAATAAACTGATTCTCTTCTGAAAAATTGTGTACTTTTTGTACTCTATATGTTAATAAAAAAACATGCATATCTTCTTGCAAATACATGAACATATAAATTACTTACATATCTATGTGCATTAAATTAGTATATTAACGTAAAACAGATTTTATTTAAAAATATACATTAAATACATACCCATATGACAGCTATTTAAATTGCGCGGTAATATGATTTATTCACCACGGCCACATTTACAAACTACATACTTTAGGCGTATTTCAGGGTTTGTAATTCCCGTTCGATTTTACGTCATCACTTTCGGTATTCGCGACTGAAATTAACCCGTAGCCACCAAGCAGCAAACTTGCGAACCCTTCGAATTGGTAATGGCAGCCAATCACACCGCAGGAAAATTACCAACTAAGTCTGCCATCTTAAATAAAGGCAGCGCCTCTATAGGACATTTCAGTCGCCAATAGCTACTAGGTAAATTACAGCTGACTCGTCCACCATTGTGGAGCTACTTAAATCATTCAATATCAATGTTACAGTATTATTAATCATAAAAATTATCAATAATAACGGGTTGTTCTGCTCCAAACTGTGCAAATCATTTGAGAAATGGTTATAATTTTTGCAGGTTCTTATGCAATTCATATATTTTTCTCTAATCTCAAAAATCTTAACGAACCGTATTTTTTCTTGTTTTATTATTTTAAATAAGTATGACATGGCAAATATAGAAGTTATATTTAATTATGAAAAATAGTACATAAACTTATACGAAATGCACTTTTATTTCATAATTTACTGCATTGATTTTGGCACCAATATGGCGGACGAGTCAGTTATGTAGCTGTAACTTTCGGAGTATATTGTATTCTTAGATCATAACTTATGAACGCTATATGATTGTATTTTACCTAATGAAGGAAGCACTTCGCTGTCGAATCGTCTTTTAATAGTAATTTACGTAAAAAAAACCTGAAAGTGATACTTTACTGGATGAGCAAGCATATTCCAAAGCGAGCCGAAAGCGTGTGAGCCCAGTAAAGACACTTTCAAATCATGTTGGGTAGAAATTTTTTTCGCGGTCCAGAAAAAAAGAATAAGTGAAAATCTATAATTATGCATTATTTTATTTTTTATTGCGAGGAAATAAGATATAAAACAATTAAACCCAAATATTGCTTAATTTATACAATATAAAACATCAAGTGAAATTATTTTCTCGAGAATATAATTCATTAGTCACGTGACATCTTTTCCGCCTATCAACATTCAGAATCTCCCTAGTTACATGTCTATCACAGCGATGATAAAAAATAAAGAAATTTTCACCTTATTTATATTTGTTAAGGGATTTGCTTGTTTTATTTACAACATTGACAGTTAATTTTTAGTATAAAAATGAGTAATAACTCAAATTCCGATATATTAAATAAAACTCATACCATGTTTTAATACAATATGTATATCAAAAGTTAGATTAGCAGCACATACAATGTGTTACGTTAAGTCAACTTTATAGTACGTTCTTGGTTCTCAGTCTGCGTCACAACAGATATTAATTATATTTTCTCATTAAATATAAGCTCGTGATATGATTAATAATCGAAGATATAGTTCGTGAAACCGAAGCAGCACATTTCACTCGTCCTTTAGACGATTATGAACCTTCATATTATGCTGTTCGAGATTATATTTTCGAAAAAACTTTTTATCACACAAAGAACAATGATATACCTTCATATTTCTATGACTTTTTATATGACTGGATAAAGTACTACTTTGTGCAAAAAGTTTATGACATAAAGTACACTGATAATCTTTTACTCCAGTATGAACCTTCATATGAGTTTTGAGATGATAATTTCGTATAAACGATTTTTCGCACACAGAACATTGATATTGCTTCGTGTTAGTATGAATTTTCATATGTAAGTTTAGGGAACTTTTTTGTGTAAATGCTTTGTGACATATTGTACATTTATAGTCTTTTTCTCCACTATGAATTTTCATATGGATTTTTAAAATACCATTTTGTATAAATGATTTATTACATATAAGGCATAAAAATTTCTTTATTTCCGCATGATTCTGCATATGACTATTGAGATAAGAACTAAGTGTAAACGATTTTTCACACACCGAACATTGGTATTCCTTTCTGTTAGTATGAGTTTTCATATGCAATTTTAAATTCTTTAAATTTTTAAATAATTTATTACATGTAGGGCAAGGATATTTCTTTATTTCAGCATGCCCCTCCATATGTACTTTTAGATAATCCTTTCGTGTAAATGTTCTTTTACATTTCTCACATTGGTGTTCCTTAATTCCACTATGTGTTTTCAAATGCCTTTTCAAATCCTCCTTCCGTTTCAAACATTTATTACATACGGCACAATAAAATTTTTTTGAATTACTATTTTCAGTTTCTCCGAAATCATTATTTTCAGTGATGGTATTGTTATATTCTTTGTCACTCTGTTCATCATTATCACTTGTACAGTCTTCCGTCTTTACACTTTGCAATACACCTTCACCCAATTCACAGTCTTGAGAAGTTATTTCCAGAGGTTCTTCTTTAATATACACTTCTTCAAACTTTTCATAATTTCTTGTTGCTGTATGTTCGTCTATCGCGTCAGCGCTAACTGGATGTAGTTCAGTGTCCATGGATCCTTGTTGATATTAATTAACGGGTGGAAATTCGTTCCATAAATAAATTAGATGTACACAAGAATTCTTCCCAACTTGATGATTGTCTGAAACATAAATTTTCATTCTTGTGATATATTTCTTTTCTATTTTGATTCAAACGGCGATGATACTTGTTCATGATAAAATACAAATGAAAATCTTGGAATAGGAAATTACAAACAAAACGTTCTTTTATGACTTTTTGAAATAATTTGAAAGGTGTAAATGTGATACTAATTTTGGATTAATTAAATTAATAATCGACAATTTTTGAAATTTTTTACGAAATTTGGTATTTAGGGGTTTTCCAATATGCTCGTTTCAACTAAAATATTTTCAAAGCAGTAGCTCTTCCATTTTATCCGGAAGTAGACCCTAACTTTCTTATTTTAAATAGAATACCATATTTTTTATTTTACCATTGAATTCAGCAGAATTTTTTTTATGTAAAACCATAAAATCATTTTAGTCATGGTCGACCACTTTCGGCGTAATTCGACTTTTTTTTATTTTTTATCTACTATCTATTATATTTCGAGAATGGAATCGAATTTCTATAATCTGTAAACACAGTTTTATAAAGAAAGCTTTTATTTATACTAGTATAAATTAATAATCGACAATGTTTGAAAAATGTAATGTCTACGTCAACGTAGAAGTTCAAAAAACTCAAGTTTTTTAAATAGAACAAATCATAAAAATCTATCAACTTTCAACAAACTACCCCTATTTTATAACGAAGAATTCATTTAAATAATATAAAATGGGGTATTCCATTTAAAAACTTGAGTTTTTGAATTTTTTGAACTTCAACTTTACGTTGACTTGGAAATAACATGTTTCAAAAATTGTCGCTTATTAATTCGTATTAGTGTAAACAAAAGCTTTCTTTATAAAACTGTTTTTACAGATTATAGATATTCGATTCCATTCTCGAAATATAGAGTGATAAAGAAATGGCCGTTTTTAGAAAAAAATCTAATAGTTGAATTACACCGGAAGTGGCTGATCATGAGTAAAATGTTTTTATTGTTACATATGTAAAATTTTCTGTTGAATTAAATGATAAAATAAAAAATATAACATTTCATTTAAAATAAAAAATCTGATGTGGACACCACACGACTTCCTTGTACGCAAGACCAATATGAAGATGAAGTATAGATTCAATTATAAAATTGCACGTATTTGACGTAATTTGACATTAACATCTATTTTTTTTTTTTGTTATTTTTTGTCCTAATCCATAGCAAGCTTCTTTACAAAAACCAAAAAGTACATAAGTTTTAAATTTACATATCTCGCTTATACAAAGGGCTAATTTAATAATACTTGATGTGCTAGACGCAGAATTTAATTCTCTAAAACTCTTTTTTGAAGCATTTATTTCTAAAATCAAAATGAAACTATTTTATTCAAGAAAAACTGTTAACAACTTCAGGTAATATATCACTTCCGGTTAGCCTGTTTTAACCAAATTCTGCTATGTTATTCCAATTGATATAAAAGTCTTATATACTAAATTTGAAAAGTTTTGGATTATATTTTAATATAGTTTTTCATTAAAATCTATTATAGGCTTCAAATAAAGTACCTTTTCTGGAAATTATGTAATGACCAAAAAGGGAGGTGCACAACTAGATGTTATAGAAGTCCTAAATACAAAATTTCAACTTTCTACGGCTTACCGTTTTTGAGTTATGCGAGATACGTACGTACGTACAGACGTCACGACGAAATTAGTCAGAATGGATTCAGGGATGGCCAAAATGGATATTTCCGTTGAAATCTGGAAACCGAAATTTTTCGCGAATACAATACTTCCTTTACTTTGTACAAGTAAAAAGTTAGTGACTACTTCCGGTTAAACCGGAAGTGCTACTGTTTTGAAAATATTTTAGTTGAAACGGACATGTCGGAAAACCCCTAGATACCAAATTTCGTAAAATAATATTGAGTGTTTAAAATAACGATAGCGTAAGCTCATCCTGGGACACCTGTAGTTATGGATAATCAAGTATTTATTTAGATTTGGTCAACTGTAACATAACATTATTTAACTAGTCGACTACCATGCTTCAGCTGATTCAATAAGGTTCAAAATCGCTCAGATAATTTGGAAACACGCCTTGTCTCCCCTCTATTCCTGGTCTAAGATAAGAACTAAAAACAAAGAATTTCATAAATATCATTTTTCGTTCAATGCACAGAACTCGACGCAAGATTGTATGATTTACTATCAGAAACAAGATGATGAACCTAAAACAATATAGAACAATGTTCAACAATTACGGATTTGGAAAAGAATTTGTTGAAACAAACAACAAACAGAAGGAAAAGAATTAATCATGACGATTTATGGTCGAATATCATGATTAAAATAAATGAAAACGGTGATATTGAATGCAAACTTAATTTTCAAATACTAAGATATTTTTTTGATATTGCGTTAGCAGTTTATTTAATACGTAAATGATATTGTTGAATATTACTACAACACTTTGTACGATTTTCTAACTAAAAATATACCTACTTACGACATGGATGATTTTCAAAGTAATGAAGACTTCTATAAGAGCTACACTTCTGTAAGAGTTGATACACAACTTCAAGTGGCCAATGTGAACATCATAGTTTGGAAATGTAGAAATATCAATGGACACTTTGAGAATAATGAATCCTTTACACTGATTGTTACCGAAGTAAGTCTAGATATTTATGACGCGATATAAACAAAAGAGAAATATTTAAAAACCACCAGTCTCATAAAAAATGTAGTGACTGTGCTCTTTTTATTTCTATATTACTACTCCTAGAGGTTAGGGTACAATATTACAATTTGTATCACAGATGGCTCCGTAACATAAGGTTGATTTACATAATTTCTGCCTGTTAATAAATATTAGGATATTATTATTTTATTATTAATTGTTTTTTTGTCTGCACGCGCTCTATTGTCTTGCTCGAATCAACATTATAAGCTTTTTTAAAAAAATTACTACAAATTTTAAAAAGTTTGAAAGAAATAATTTATCCATATGAAGAATGAGGAAGTAAATTATAAAGGTAACATTACAGATAACATATCAAGAGTTATTTGTTTATTTCATGAAACTATACACTGTTCCATTCAAACTATTTAGCAGATGACGCTGATAGCCGCGCCAGTTTCAAGTCGCCGAAATTACATTGGATTAAAATGAGGTTATACTTTGGATCCTTAAATTGAACGAATGAGAAAGGAATTTGGGCCTTGGGAATCCATGTAGTAATTTTTATTTTGTATAAAAATTCATTTATTCTGATATAGGACGTTTCGGTACTGAAATTTGTTATATCTTCAGCTATAAAATAATTAATACATATTTATAATTTTTTTTAAAAAGTCAAGAAATAAAATTCTTATGTATGTATGTGATAAGAATTTTATTTCTTGACTTTTTTTAAAAAAATTATAAATATGTATTAATTATTTTATAGCTGAAGATGGAACAAATTTCAGTTCCGAAACGTCCTATATCAGAATAAATGAATTTTTAAATAAAATAAAAATTACTACATGGATTTCCAAGGCCGAAATTCCTTTCTCATTCGAAATTACATTGGGTAAACGTGGCTCTTGTCTTCAATTTCAGCCAATCAGAAAGTTCGTAACTGCCCTATTCTCTACAATGTATATCAAGCTTTATATTACAGTGTCATCTATACTTTGTAGGTTTGCACTAGCATTGTATAAAACCTATAATCATATATTAAGAGCTAGTGGTATTTGTCTGGTTTAAATATTTTCGTGTTTTTATATTGTTTAATTCAAATTCCATTTCTTATTCGTTTTTGTACCTTTATTGTTATATGTATTAATACTTTTTTATTTTTTATCCGTCTTATCACATAACCTTTTAATTCATTTACTTTTTAAAAATAAGTCTTTTTCAAGATTAATTCTATCATTTCTTCTTACTTTGGTTAAATCAGTTTTTTTAATACTGTTTTTCTTGTTTCTTTGTAAAAACTCCGTCCAATTAAAGACAAATTTGTTTATTATGGATCCTAAAGTTGTAAAAGTGGGAAATAAAAATTGTTGTGTCTATGGCTGCCATTCTCGGTTTAGTAAAAATAAAAATATTAGTTTTCTTTCATTTCCTATCAAAGGAGAAAGAAAAGTTCATTTAATGAACAAGTTTGGTGAACTTGAGTTGGTGGACAAAAGATTCGCGTGGATAAAACAAATTCGTAGTGGAAAAGAAATTACGAAACACATGAGAATTTGTTCCATGCATTTTGCAAATGAAGATTTTATTTTGCCAGGTATGTTAAATGGTCATTTTATCTCATTACTTGTAGTAACTTATGTCTCACAAGTTTTCGGACTCTTCATTAAATAGAAACATTTTTTACCTCCCGTCATACCGTAGGTAAGGAAGGTAATGTAATCGTGCCAAAAATTCGACGGTGAGTTTTCAGTAAATAAGCACGAATTAGGGCCCCCACAACACGTTTTTACTATTTTTACGATGTGTGTGTGCGGGTGTGCGTGTGACGATTTTTTCGTCCACGATAACTCTTACAATAAACTTCTAAATATTTCTATTTTCCGTATTTAAGCTTTCTGCATTCATATATAGAGTTGATTAGAGTTTAGGTAAAATTGGATAACCGGAAGTGACTGTTTACTTGAAGCCCATAACAATATTTAATGAAAAACTATATTAAAATATAATCCAAAACTTTTCAATTTTAGTATTTAAAACTTTTATATCAAGGGGAACAACATATTAGATTTTGGCTAAAATTAATAAACTAGAAGTGACACTTTATTTGAAGCTCTGAACAAATTTTCGTGAAAAATATATTATGATATACTCCAAAACTTGTCAAATTTAGTATTTAAGACTTTTATATAAAGAAGAACAACATATTAAATTTTGGCTAAAATTGATAATCCGGAAATGATACTTTACTTGAAGTTCTCAACAGATTTTTGTGAAAAATATGATATATTCCAAAAGTTTTCAAATTTTGTATTTAAGATTTTTATATGACACATTCATATAAAAATCTTGTTAGATTTTTTCTAAAATTGATAAACCGGAAGTGATACTTTACTTGAAGCTTTCAACAGATTTTCGTGAAAAATATATTATGATATATTCCAAAACTTTTCGAATTTGGTATTTAAGATTTTTATATCAATGAGAAGATGTTAGATTTCTTCTAAAATTAATAAACCGGAAGTGATATTTTACTTCAAGCTCTGAACAGATTTTCGTGAAAAATGTAATAGGATATATTTCAAAACTTGTCAAATTTAGTATTTAAGACTTTTGTGTAACGGAAAGCAACATATTAGATTTTAGTTAAAATTGATAAACCTGAAGTGATACTTTATTTGAAACGCTGAACAGATTTTCTTGAAAAATAAATTGATACAATCAAAAAATTTCAAATTTGGTATTTAAGACTTTTATATTAATGAGAACAGCATACTAGATGTTTTCTAAAATTGATAAACTACTTTACAGGAAGCTAAAAACAGATTTTTTTGAAAAAATATAATAAAACGTGATTCAAAACTTCTCAAATTTGGTATTTAAAACTCGTGTATGATTTGAAACTATATTACATAATTATACCTATATGATAAACCAGAAGTGGTACTTAATTTGGAGCTCTTAACAGATTTTCGAGGAAAAACATTTACTACGTTTACATGCAGTTTTGAAAATGGTTTCAGTTTTCAGTCAAAATTACGCGAAACATGTTTACATTGTCTGCTTCATTCAAACGGGTGTTTACATGTAATTTTCAAAACAGGTTTACAGATTGATTTGAAAACAGTTTCGGCGCATGCGCATTTGGCTGATATAAGTGACAAACTCTCTTCACTCCAAATTCTTCGTTTTGCTATTATTCCAATTATTATTTCTACTTTGTACCACTACGCACTAAAATTACACAACTGTCAGTTTATTTGTAGGTTAGTAACACACAGCGACAGAAACGTTGTTATGTACGCATGCGCAATATCGAAATTGAATTTTAAGTGTTTACATGAGTAGTTTTGAAACTAGTTTTCAAGTCAAACCCATGAATTTTAGTTTTAGTTTGAGATAACTCAAAACCATGTTGGCACTGTATACATGGCGTTTTCAAAACTAAAAACGTTATGAAAACGGTTTGAAAACTGCATGTAAACTCAGTAAATATAAAATATAATCCAAAATTTGGTATTATAGACTTTTCTATTTATTGGAATTGACGGAAGATTTTTTTTATTGAAATATTGACATAAGGGTTTGTTCGTACAAACTAAGAGAATAAGAAATCTAGTTTTACAACACTGATAGTGGACTATTATCTTGAATGCGACGCATTTTTCAATACCTGGTCTCATTTACGATGTTAAATCCAATTCCTGGATCGTCAGAAATATTCTGTTTGTAACTGTTGTTCGTTTTGGTATTCGCAGCTTTTTTGTTACTTTTCTGCTAAGAAATGCCCAAAAGTCTTCAATCACTCGCGCCTTAACATATACTCCCTCTGTGTTTTCTATAAAATGTTGTCTGTTTAATGCTCTGCAGCATCTAGAGATTAGCTCAATCTGGGTCGCTGTCTATTTGGTTACAATATTTTCCCGAAAACTTGTGAGACATACATTATATTTTATTAACGTCCGACTGGTATGTTATTATCATAACAACCCTACTTTCAGGGTTGTTATGTACCGGGTTATATACCAAAAAACACCCTAAAGCGTTATGAGTTCTGCTATGGTAATGTTGTCAATAAAATGATATTGATACTGGGATTAACCCTAAAAAATCTGGTGTGGCCATCACAATACCTCCCGCCATTTGCAGCCCGAGTCACAAAAAAGATTAAGTTAATCCTTATTTTTGGATTAACGAATTTTACTCTAATTTTGACAGTTTATTTCTTCAAATATAATCTAATCTAATCCAAGTAACTATCTTTTTTTAAACCCCTCAACGGGATTAAATCCCAGTTACAGAGTGGGTTCACATTCACACACATCCATGCCTTAGTGGGATTCGAATTCAGAGCCCCAAGGGCCCTCATGACATGAAGTGTTGCTTTTACCACTGAGCCCCCGGAGCTATAATAAAAAGAAGATTAAATATTAAATACCGGGATAGAATATAATTCATTAATCCAAAAATGAGGATTAGCTTAAACATTTTTGTGAATCGTTAATTTTTATTAATCTAAATACATACCTACATATTTACTTATGCTGGAAACTGTATTGAATTCCTTTTCTACTGTTCTATTTACTTTTTTCTTTTTAAAACGTTCCTTATATTATTTTGAAATGATTAGTTCTTTGATAGCGACATTTATCTGTCAGTTACATACATTTGAATAACTGCGTTTTGTTTGTTTAAAGCGTAGACTCTGGGATTTAAATTATAGATAATTTTATAAATTTATCCATAAAATATATAGAAAAAGTATTAATGCAAATCTATGAAAAATTTAATAATCTTTAATTTTTATAATAACATAAATCTCGAAAAAATAACATTTACTTAAAGGTATTTTTCGGAGAAAAACTATTTTGAGCTTCTAGTAAAGTGCCATTTCCGGTTATCCGATTTTCACCAAAATCTAATGGGCTCTTTCCATTACAGAAAAAGTTCGAAATACAAGGTTTCTAAACTTTTTGAATGATAGTATTTGAGTTAGAGTGGAGGATCCACACATACACACATATACATAGACATCGTGAAAATGTTAAAATTGGATTCTAGGGACCTTAAAACGTGGTCATTTACCAAAATCTCAATATGCGATTTTTATACCACCCTTACCAAGGGTAGCGGGAGGTAAAAATAAGCAAAAGCATTCATAGTCTATCTACTCCGTAAATTTTATTCAAACTTTCTGATCCGTGATCCGTAGAATATTAAAAATTATAGTCGGACGTTAAACGTTGAACGCACCACGGGAGTTAAACGGACAATAATGCCTTCGGTCAACGTTCACATCTCGGGCCAGAGGTCCTCGAAAAATACACTGTAGACCTCAGGTGTTATTGTCCTTGTAACACCCTTCATACGTTAATTACTATTATAATTTCAGATATTCCCTGTAAACGACGCCGGCTAAAAGCTAATGCTGTTCCTTCACGTCATTTACCAAAGCCACGCGAAGAATCTACATCGGGTACAAGTCGAAAAGGATCAACACGGAGAAAATTTGTAGAAGAAACTACATTTTCAAAAACAGAGGAACCCATGGACCCCCTATCATTAGATACAGAAGATCTTGAATGTGCTAAATCTTTGTTAGAGTTGGTTGACATTGAAAAGTCATATGTGGACACAGCAGTGCAAGTAACTAGTGGCGATATTATTCAGCCCTTCATTAGTCTTATCGACTCTGATAAAAAATTGAACATTTTAACAGGGTTACCTAATTTCAAAGTATTAAATGTAATAGTTGAACTTTACGACACCATGTATCCTAATTGTAAAGTGTATAAATTAACGACAAAAGAAAGAGCAATATTAACATTTATGAAAATGAAACTTAATATATGTTATACTGTAATATCAGTGTTATTTAAATGTGTAACCAAAGTCACTTGCAAAAAAGTTTTTCATGATACTATAGACAGATTGTATCCTATTTTGGCAGTATGTATTCATTGGCCATCGAAGAAAGAATGTTTAAAAAATATTCCTGTTTGCTTTGAAGATTTTCAGGACGTTAGAATTGTTTTAGATTGTACTGAAATTCCTATGCAGAAGCCAAAATGTTTATGTTGTCGCCTGAAATCATATTCCTATTACAAATCTCATAACTCTATTAAATTTTTAACTGGTGTAAGTCCAGGAGGTCTTATTACTTTTGTTAGTAAGGCGTATGGAGGTAGAGCGTCTCATGAGATCATATTTGAACAAAGTAAATTAATTGAAAAATTAAATATATACGAAGATGCAGTTATGGTAGATAAAGGATTTAGAATCGATGAAATAGTTGGAAGTTCTGGAATAAAAATAATTAGACCACCTTTTCTGAATAAACAGACACATTTTACGAAGGAGGACGAAGAAATGAATTGTAAAATTGCTCGTGCTAGAGTGCCTATAGAAAGAGTGATGAAAAGAGTCAAAATATTTAAAATATTAAATACTCCATTGGCTTGGCATATTGTGCCCTACATAGATAAAATATATACCATAGCTTGTGCTGTTACAAATCTTTCATCTCCTGTTCTGAGTGACGATGAATTTTTAAATTAAATTTGATTATTAACTATTGTTTAAACATCACTATATTGTAGACATTGGCTGTTATATTGGCCTAAAAGTTTAGCATCCACTTACTGACTACGTTTATCTCGACGTTTGAATTTAGTAAATCCTTTTTCAATCTTGGAAATAAACGAGCGAGATTAGTATTTGAAGCCACTTGAAATTGTCAAGTCAAGCCTATAAAATAACAGGCTTGGACTTACGAAACGGCTTGATTTCTGTCGAAATAAACAGTGAAGCTTTAAATAATGTAACTACGCATGCGCACATCCGCAATATGTTGCAGTGTTACTAAATTCATATCATTTGTTGGTTGATTGCATTTTACCAAATTTTATAAAAGTCACGACACAAAACTTAGTAAAATTGTCGAAAAGCGAAATATTTGGAGTAAAGAAGAAATAAATGTTTTTGAAAAGAATACAAATAACAACATAACAATTTTTAGATTTTGGGGTTATATATCCAGGATGATATTAGATCATATACCTCTCCCTGTCTGTCTGCATAATCGAGTATTTAACTATGTTTTTTAAGTCGATACGAATTTGAAGAAGATTGAAAATAACTCAATCCTATTTTCAATCCGCTGAGATAAACCAATGGGATTTTTTAAGTCATAATATACTTGAAACCGCTTGAATTATCGAGATAAACGTAGTCATTGACTGATGCGATACCTTTTGGACAACGAAGAACTTAGTCTGGCAATCTGATCGCCTTGAACCAGTTTGCGCTTGGACGAGTACAGGTGTTTCATTTTCGATGTTTTTTTTAAAGGTAGGTATCTCGGGTAATATTAATGATAGAGCAAAACCGTTTGCACATTCCAGGGTCAACTTTCCCAGAAATGTTTAATAGTCACCATAGGAAATTTCGATCTTCTTTTGTTTCCGAGCTACAGGCAAAAACTCATTTTTCGCTCATTTTGAAAATATCACATCTTATTTATTATAAAAGTTAGAGAAAAAATGTTTTTACAAAAATTTTACAGTTTTTTTAAATAGAATAAAATGGCGTAATTAGCATATTAAACCATCTTTTTCGCATTATGTCAAAGCCAACTGTAACGTCGATAACTAATAATTTAACTATCCCGAAAATAATTGGTTAAGAATAATTTTGAGAACATAATTAATAGATATTGAATCAAAATAAACAAATGATGATTTGTAATAATTTTTTTCATTTGTTGTTGAAAAGCTTATAAAATAAGCAAAAAGACGAGACTATTTTCAGCATAGGTTCCCGTTTAAAAAATCATAAGTTATATCTCAAGAATTATTAAGTTTCCAAAAAATCTAATTACGCCATTTTATTCTATTTAAAAAACGGTAAAATTTTTGTAAAAACATTTTTTCTCTAACTATCATAATAAATAAGATATGATATATTTTCAAAATGAGCGAAAAACTAGTTTTTGCCTGTATCTCAGAAACTTTTCTCGAAAAATTGACCCTGGAATGTGCAAACGGTTTTGCTCTATCATTAATATTACCCGAGATACCTTAAAAATACATTGAAAATGAGACAGCCTGTACATCTGTTCCATCACTGTCTCCACACACGAACAAACAGAAACTTCCACATTGTACCAGCTTCAATATGAATACGATGACTGGAAACTGAGTGTGGAAAAGTAGATGTTTAAAAGGTGGAATCCAGACACAGAGTTCACAATTGTTAACATGTTTACTGTCATATTGCCCAGCAAATAGATTTATAAGGATTTAATTAAAAATGCAAAATATGGTCCATCATTTCCATGATTACACTTGTGACAGATGATTAATACCAAATTATATGGTACAATACTGACTAGTTTGTTTCATAGCTTACTATCAAAATAATTGAATGACCAACAATATATGGAGTATTTTGGAATATCTGGAGAGTGATAGCCACAAAATAAATAACCACTTTACAGTTTTAAATTTATTTTTATTATTATAAACACAAGTGGAATTATTTGCAAGGATATGATTTGTCGCTGCATTTTGTAAAGGGGGCTTTGAATGAAAAAAAGTAGGCTGGGAAAATAGATTTCAGTTTTTCGTTTTGATAAAATGTCATTGTGTTTTGAGAAATTTGTAATAGTATAATACAGCGAGAGACTGTCATAAAACTCCCACCGAGGTATGTATACTATTTTATTCACAATCATCCTCTTGTTAAATCCATAATTTATTTATTATTTATTCAAATAATTGTTTTTGAAGATCATTCTTCATACAATAGATTGCCAACATTTTGCTTTAAAGTAATGAATCTTACATTATTTTACTAAAATATATTTATTCACAATCATTACAGTAATATGTCGATTCCTAACCTTTTAGAGGTTGGGAAATACGTAATTCCTAACTGCAATGACAGTCTCTTGGGTTGGAAATGATTGAAAATTCTTCTAGCCCACGGATTGGAAATGTTTATGTAGGGGATGCCTAACAACATTGCCGTAGATCCCTATAATTAAGTAGACTAAATAAATTTTAAGAGAACTGTCAAAAATATTAATAAAATTAAGGACTACAACAATGATTTATTTTGAAAATTATTGATTTAAAAAGAGAATGATTGTGAATAAAATAGTATACATAACCTCGATGGGAGTTTCATCACAGCTTCGCGCTTTATCTCACCTCGAGGCTTCGCCTATCGGTGATATACATAAGCCCTCGGCTGTAATGAAACATCTCCCACCTCGGATGTAATATACTATTATCTGATTGTTATTTAGAAATATATACATACATGTGTTAATAAAAGTCTATGAAATTAAGTAAATATATATATATATATATATATATATATATATATATATATATATATATATATATATATATATATATGCTTTTACTTTTTAAATTTCTCTATATGATATTCAAGTAGTTCAATAAATTATAAAATGAGCTGTTTCTGATTACTTTTTAAGCCGGAAAATCCTTCTTTACTGAGCTAGCTCGGAAAATTGTCTATAAAGGGATCGGAAAATTATTTTCCGATCCCTGCGTGAATGTTTCCATGTTTATATATTTATTTCTTATTTACTCGCAATAAAAAATAAAATAATGTATATCTATAAATGTTAATTATCTTTTTTTCAGAACAGCGAAAAAAAATTGTAACCAACATGACCTGAAAGAGTCTATACGGCACGCTCTAGAATATGCTTGCTCACCTGTTTCAGGTCTTATAAATTAATATAAATCTTTTAAAAGGAGATATATCTTCTAAAACGGGACAAATGTGTTATTTTAATTAAAACGACGGGACGGCCGGTACATAGTAAAAAAATGGGACTGTCCCGTTCAAAACGGGACGTATCGTTACCCTAGTAATGTAAAAGAACTAATAATATATTTGATGTTCCAGAGATATCCCAACAAATTGAAATAAATGTCTCAGGCAGGGATGGTAGCGTATAAAATAAAATGTAAAAAAGAATATAATCCGTACGTATGGTACTAAACATAATTTTCTTCTTTTTCCACCATGGCTCACTTCAATTAAATTTAATAACTAATGTAAATAAATGCAATTTAAATATTTTCCATTTAACAACTTTTAACATAAAACATGTTACACAAACTACCCCTATTTTTTAATGAAAAATTCATTTAAATAATGAAAAATTGGGTGTTCCAAAAAATTAAGTTTTTTGAATTCGGTGAACTTCAACTTTACGGTCACGTAGAAATTACAATTTTCAAAAATTAGCGATTATTAATTTATATTCGTGTAAACAAAAGCTTTCTTTATAAAAGTTTTTACAGATTATAGAAATTCTATTCCATTCTCGAAATATCGAGTGATAAAGTGGCTGTTCTTGCAGAAAATATCAAAAAAAGTTAAATTACGCCGGAAGTGGTTGATCATGAGTAAAATATTTTAATTGTTTTGTATGTAAAATTTTCCGCTGAATTCAATGGTAAAATAAAAAAAATATAACATTCCATTTAAAATAAGAAAGCTGGTGTTTTGAAAATATTTTAGCTTAATACCAAATTTTGTAAAATAATATTGAATAGTTTTTAAAATAACAATAGCGTAAGCTTGTCCTGGGACACCTGTATATTTAGTGCTGAAATAAATCAACTTATATGACTCCAAAACTGGACTAAAAGATGACAGTTTATGCTGGACGAATTAGTCACCTACCATTTGGCCCATAGTATTTGCAAGTTTTTAAGCCTGTTTTACATTATACTTTTTTCGTCTATTTGCATGCTATATATTTAGTCATATTTGTATCCGAGATGCATGCTATCAAGTCGTATGTTATCGGAAATCTTCGGTACGTTTCGTAATACCAACTTAACACCGTAACAAAACTTACTGTTGGCATAAAAGTTAACCTATTTTTGAAATGGATAAAATAAGAAAAATAGAAAGACTTACGAAAATTTTAAAATTATATAAATTACTCACACAGAAAAAAAAGAGAATTTGGAGTAGGGAATGGCTTTTACGCCGTTGTAATAAAGAATTAGGTGCTTGTTCTTTCGTTCAAAATGAACTTTTAATTGAAGACTTAAGTACATACAAAAAAATTCCTTTTGGCTCGCAAACAGTCTAAAAACTGGCTACGAATATATGGTACATATGGACGCTTGTCAATTAGAAAACTCGCTAACGCTCGTTTTCTAAATTTTGACGCGTGCGAAAAAAACATGTCTTATAAAACACGTTCTTTAATATACTAAAATGTAAATTGATTTGAAGTGCAATATTGTTTAAAAGGCAGTATGACAACCGTAAACACAACAGTTTGATTACTTTCTAGGCAAGTTCATAATTTTCCCACCAGGCGGCTACGAGTTCATTTTCTTCGCCAATAAAGGTACCCTAGTTCCGTGTCGCTGGTCGCGCCATCTGATGGAATTCCCGTTAAATATTTCTGAGAGGGATTTATTACGTGTAGAATGGCGTTTTATATATACACGAACCGTTTTGTCAGTTTAAAATATATTTGAAGCACCACTTGAAATAGAAAATACGTGTGTTACCATAAGCTATGATTTTGAAAACGTCGACATATCTTTCTTATACGTTTGCGCGGTAAATTCGCACCAGTGTGAGGACTCAGATTATCACTACTTGTCACTGTGTACTTTTAGTCGATGACAATTTGGAAAATATTTCCCGTTGATTTGGGAGAACCGTTAGTTAATATGTAATTTGTGTATTCCATTTAATTACATGTTTCTTGAACTTTGACGAATATTTTTGTCGAGGTCAGTATAAAGATTTCCTTCGTGGGCTTTGTATAAAGTTGTCTACTAATAATTTATCGTAGATCTCATAAATATTATACAATTATACATTTTACATTCAATAGCATGTATATTTCATAGATATTTTATTTTTAATTATTGTTATCAAAGGCGCACAGATATGTATTGTCCCATAACCTATTTTGAATCGAAGTATTTTTTTTCCTAAGTTATAATTATTGAATTAAATTTTTTATTTGATAAAACCACAAAATATATTAACTTTAAAACCATGTTGTGTGCATGAGAAATATGTAATCAGATTTTTAATAAAATTCAACTGTACTTATGTCATTCGACGAACTGATGGTATCAATTTTTGTCGCCCTACCTGTTTCCAGGGATAATAAGGGAAGGAGTAAAAGTGAATCTTATTATCCCCATTATATTTAAATTATTTGCACTCTACAACACAACATGTTTGATGGCTTTTTACCACGGTTTTCGTTGCTCGTGTGTTTACGAACTGTCATCCCAGCCATAGTGTTAAAAAATCCGCGATTGGCGCGACGATACGTACTTGGTTAGTCTATACTTACACCAGAGTTGATTTCCAATGTAAAACACACTTCCATGAGATATTTTTTCCCGTATAAGTTAATGCACTTTTCAAGAAGCCTATGCAAACATCATTCATGATACATCTTCCTAAAGAGAAGTTATGAAGCAGTCCACGACGATCCTACGATGATATAAATGTTTGGAAATGCAGAAACATCAGTGGAATAAGTACTTTACGAATGTTGAAACTCCTAGAAGAAGTTATATATGTAGATATCACAATTATGACAAATTTTGAAACATATCAAAACTGGTGAGGTTAAAAATTTGACAGCATAACTTTGTTTTACAATTTATTTCGTAGGTGGTACTGCAACACAAAGGTTAATTTACACAATCTTATCTATTGCCACTAGACGATATTGGGATTTTCAAATAAGAAAACGCTAACTAGCGGCAAATATTAGAACTGCAAACAGTGGTACATATTTGACATTTACATGAAACTACAACTATATGACTACAAAAACTCTACTATACGTACTTGAATTATAAATAAAAATACTAATAAATGAGAAAATAATACGAAAACTAAAGAAATACAATTGACAGAAATGCTACGTTGACATACGTCAACAAAAAGTGTACCAGTGTTTAATGCAATCAGCGCCATCTCTTGATACTTGAAAATCCCAATAGGTAATTGATTTCAATGAAACAACTTTTTTCTTTATTTTTAGTTGTAGAAGCCACCTGTGTATATATTTGTTTCCCACGTAACCATTCCATCTGTTTTCAAGTACGACTGAACCGATGAAAGTGTAATGATTAAGCGCTGAATTTAAAAACGGTACAATGTACAATAATAGATATCTACTTTCGAACAAATATTGCCAGTACCGGATTTATATATGGACCCACTGACATAAATGACACTAACGAGATTATCCAAAATTGTGAAATCAATATTTTAGCGTTCTTACAATGGTGTAACGCCAACTCGACCAAAACCACCCTTATTCAATTTCATATCTACCAGAATAGAAATGTAATACAACAGATGATGTATGTCAATGGTCAGTTATTAAAAAGGCAACAAAACACTGTTTTTCTCGGTGCAGTATGTGATGAAAATTTAAATTGGCATCTACATTGTGAACGAACTATTGCTTCGATAAATATACTACTTAAAATACTTTCTCAAAAATTATCTCAATTTTCCACAACTTCGTTTGGTTTATTTTGCCATAATAGAATCTTACTTAAAATACGCAATCTGCCTTTGGGGTGCCTCATCTGGCGCTTCACATGTATTTATCGCCCAGAAACTTTTCAGTAAAATAAATTGTAAAATGCATAACTACTCTATTGTGTAAATTATACTTTATATTACAGTGCCATCTGTGAAACACATTTTAAAACGAACGAATGACACCTATTTTGTGTATTATTTTATTTTATATTGTCTACGTGAGCGTTGGTATCTACAGTTTTTCGGTGATTGCAATGATATTCGGTAAGTATCGCATATAACCTGGTTTTTAATTCTTCTCTTTTGCTAATTATGTCATTTGTTTCCAGAAATATAGGAGCTCCATCATTTTTAAAGTATTTCATTGATATTATACCTACATTTCCAAACATACGGATGATTGCATTATCAGCGTGATCTTCTTTGTTTTAACTTCGCTTGAAGAATACGTATAAGAATATTTGAATACGCCAGTTGAAGTGCGTAAATAAAGCTCTTATAGATGGAAGTTTTCGTTACTTTGAAACTCATTTATGTTGTAAGTATATTTTTTTAGAAATTCTTATAAAGTGTAGTAATATTTAAGAAGTTCATTGAGGTATTTGTTACGAAAGTTTTTATTGGTGTTACAATGAACTGGTAATATAATATCAAAAGTTTGGTATGATTTAATATTCAATAAGTTCACTTTCAATATTATAGTTTGCTTTAAACATCATGTTATTTGATCATTTGTTTTCCTTGTACTTTTTGCCACAACAAACGCTTTTCCGAATTCATAATTGTTTAATTATTAGTAGTAAATCAACGTATGCATTTACTGTAAAATAGTTATATGAGATCGTGAAACTCTTCTACTATAAAAATTAAAGTTAATGTCTTCTTGCTCTTTTATGTGCTTATAAGTAGTAAAGAAAGTAATGTATTTCTTTTGATTAAATTGAATTCATTCACTGTTAAATTTTCATAAATTAAAGTGTGGTCTGATATAAATAATATTTTGTACTGGCCAAACTATATGTATAGTATTGTAGTTACAGTTTTCAAATTCTTTAAAGAAGTAGTCATATAACAGTTAATAAACCATAGTCGAGTCAATAAAGGTTTTTACTTCTAAACCCACCAAAACAGATCCGATCTTGATGATTTATTTTTTAAAATGTATGTTATATTCAATTATTCAAAATCAGAAACATTTCAGCTGGGGCGCTCAATTATTTATACAGGCAGTCCGGATTTCGAAAACCACCATTGGGATCTCGAGAACTATAAGAGATACAACTTTAGTTATATGGGACATGTGGTGCGCCTTTGGAAGGCCATCTTAGATGTGTTTTTGTTTTGCTAAAAATTCTCATAGGTTACTTGATAATGGGGGAGTACTGAAGTTAGTCGATTTTTTTCATTTCGAAATTATTTCTAAACTATCAATAATCGAGAAAAATGTTTCAAATAGAAAAGTTAGATAATTTTATTGTCTATCCAGCGGTGTACGAAAATAATTTTTCTATCGGCAAATTTTCGAGATATCACAAAATTACATTTTTTTTAAATGGAAGCCATATTTGATTATTACTTTAAGAAAATACTTATTTTTATTTCTTTCGATTGGTATAAAGGTTATTGTATTTTAAATATGTTTCACCCTTCAAACCTTAAATTTTTCGCATTTTTTTTCCAATATTGTATTGCTAAGTTATAGAAAATACAACGGAATAAAATGTTTTTCGTACTATGTACTTTTTATCTTTATGTAGAAACTATAGGCCTACCGTTCCGATATCGGAAATCGCCAGTACTCAGATCTGGGTAAAAAAATTCTTTCATAATATGTTAAAAATTAGTAATATAGTCGAGTCAATGAAGCGAAAAATACAATAAATCTTCTAAACCCTCAAAACCAGATCCCATTTTGATGAAATTTTTTAAAATGTTTGTTATTTTCACTTATTTAAAATTAGAAATATTCAAGCTAGGGCGCTCAACACAGGGTGTCCGGATTTTGAAGGCCACCATTGTGATTTCGGGAACTATAAAAAATACGACTGCAGTTATAATGGGACATGTTGTGCGCCTTTGGGGGGGGGGGCATATTAGATGTGTAGTCGAGTACTATACGGATTTTGAGTAAAATACTACACACATATTCCAGCCATCTTATTTTAATGATTGATTTGTTTAAACGGATTTTGCATATCTTGGATAACAATTTGGAAGTTATTACATTGTTCAGACTATACGCATTCATTAGCGGCTATTATGTCGTTATTAATTTCAGTATTCATTTCATTTTTTTTTTTGTGAAGGGGGTATCCAAATATTTAAAATTATACACTTCAAAAGAGAGGTGAATACTTTTCGGTATGCTTCACTTCTATGGAGAAGCATATATTATACGGTTTATACATTTTAAAAAAATTCATCAAAATCGGATCTGTTTTTGAGGGTTTAAAAGTTTTAATACTTTTTCCGCTTGATTGACTCGACTATATTAGGACAATCTTTAGCATATTATGAAAGAAAAAAAAATTGTACCCAGATTCGAGTATTGGGGTTTTCTGATATCGGAACGGTAGGCCTATTGTTGTACATAAAGATAAAAAGTACATACTACAAAAAACATTTTATTCCGTTGTATATATTTTTTCTTTACTTTTTTATAGTGCAGACCGTTCTTCAATTTTAATATTTTTCGGCATATTACCAATTTCTAGGGTATACCACAATCTGCATTGTAAGCAGACGTCGGTAATGACAATATATTTTACCGTGTAGGTAAATTTGCGCCAAGAAATTTCAGCGAGAATCTCGGCTGAGACAACACTCTATTAAACGAGACGAGATGGGACGAGACAATGAATTTCTCGTCTTGTCTCGTCTCGACCGAATCTTGATTTTTAGATTTAATTTATTAAGAAGCTGGTTCGTAATTGATCGGCTTTACAGTGCTACAACTCTACAGATTGTGGAAAATAAATTTCAGAATATAATTTCTTTCAATTCTCTTTGTCATACCATGAACTATGGCACATTATTTACATAACATCTTGTATGAGAAATATTCGTTTTCCGGGAATGGACTGTGTCATATTTTGAGTCAGAGCTCAACGTTTCGCCCGCAGTCATATGGGGCATCTTCAGGAGCAAGGGGGATAGTACTGTCTTAAACACGGTTACCCGACGTGTCAACCACGCTAGAGGCCGAGTTTAAGCAACAAGGAGGGAGACTCAGTTTACAAGGTTACCCGACGTGTAAACCACGCTAGAGGCCAAATAAACCAAGTGACGAAAGAAGGCCGAGAAGACGGTTATATACTAATCTAAAGATACGGTAGATGAGCAGAGCTAATGAGGACCAATGGGAATCGAGTTCGTAATGGTAGATTGGGCGTGTCGTGTTCCGAGAATCACCGGTTTCCACATGTGGCTCAAGAAATAGCCATCATCCCGATTGATGTTATTCGGATGTTTCCATATTTCTAAAGTTTCCCTGTATTTACGTCTGTAAAACTCAGGGACAGGAGCTAAAATGCGGGAATTTTCAAATAAGATGTTATGTCCTGTGTTGTGTTGGTGTTCTGCGACCGCAGATGTTAATACCATACCATTACGCAGACAGCGTTTGTGTTCTGACAATCTAGTGTGAACACTCCTTCCTGTTTCACCTATGTATACTGTGCCGCAAGAACAAGGAATACTATAAACACCGGGTGACGACAAGGGTTCGCGCTTATCTTTAGTTTGGGGGAGTATTTCTGAGATCTTTTGTGGAGGTTTAAAAAAGACCTTAATATTGTTTTTATTGAGAATTCTACCTATTTTGTCCGAGAAACCTTTAATGTAAGGGATAGATGCAAATGTTTTGAACGAGGTATCCACAGGTTTTTTGGGTAAAGGGTTTAATTGTCTATGAATTACATTGTTGATTAATTTTACGTCATAGTTGTTCTGGATTAAACTATGTCTGATGTGATCAAGCTCCTGCTGTAGGAAATCAGGTTCAGAGATTTTAATGGCACGATGTACGAGAGCGTTGACTACTGAGAGTTTCTGCGAGGGATGGTGGTGAGAATTAAAATTGAGATACCTATCAGTGTGGGTGGGTTTTCTATAAACAGCGTGCCCTAACTGTCCGTTGGGCTTACGATTAACGAGAACATCAAGGAAGGGGAGAGTTCTGTTATTTTCTACCTCCATGGTGAATTGAATGTCCGGGTGTATGCTGTTTAAGTGTTCGTGGAACAAAGTGAGTTTTTCCGGACCATGTGGCCAAATGACAAACGTGTCATCTACATAGCGAAACCATACCTTAGGCTTGAATGTAGATGATTCTAGTGCCTTTGTTTCAAAGTATTCCATAAATATACTGGCAACCACGGGGGACAGGGGAGAGCCCATTGCTGCACCTGAGACCTGTTTGTAAAATTGTTTATTAAAAGTGAAATAGGTTGATGTCAAGCATTTTTCAATAAGAGTTACTAGATTAGACGAGTTTCCGTTATTTTCCAATAATTTAGCGATAATAGTGATTGACTGATCAATCGGGACTTTAGTGAACAGTGATGTGACGTCAAAACTAACAAGTATGTCGTCGGGTTCTGTAGTGATATTATTGATTTTTTGTACAAAATGTTCTGAGTTTAGAATAAATGACTCAGAATTTCCTGTAAAAGGTTTTAAAATATCCGACAAATATTTAGACAGTTTATAAGTAGGAGAGTCGATGGTGCTGACAATAGGTCTGAGTGGGTAATCCTGTTTGTGAATTTTTGGTAAACCGTAAAGACGTGGAGGTTTGGAGGATTTAGGTACAATACGTTTTTGAATGTCTTCAGGAATGTCTGAATTTTTAATAAGGGCGGTGATTTCACGTTCAATTTTAGCTGTGGGGTCACGTTTAAGTGGAGAATATGATTGTTCCTGTAGAAGGGCCAGAACCTTCTCATCGTACTTGTTGCGATCCATAATTACTGTAGCATTACCTTTATCCGCTGCAACAACAATAATATTGGTGTCTGATTTGAGATTTTTCAGAGCTAACCTTTCTTCTCTACTAATATTAGATGGTGGTGGTTTGAAGTTTTTGATGCATTTCACAACTTCCATACGTACAGTGTCGCTAGCTTCTTTAGGTAATTTCCTAACGGAGGATTCGATAGAGCTGACTATTTCTTCAACAGGAATTTTTGTAGGAGCGAGGGAAAAGTTTAACCCTTTCGATAAAACGGAAGTTTCGCTGTACGATAGGGGGCGAGATGATATGTTAACGACGGTTTTACCTAAAACCACCATCCCTCGCAGAAACTCTCAGTAGTCAACGCTCTCGTACATCGTGCCATTAAAATCTCTGAACCTGATTTCCTACAGCAGGAGCTTGATCACATCAGACATAGTTTAATCCAGAACAACTATGACGTAAAATTAATCAACAATGTAATTCATAGACAATTAAACCCTTTACCCAAAAAACCTGTGGATACCTCGTTCAAAACATTTGCATCTATCCCTTACATTAAAGGTTTCTCGGACAAAATAGGTAGAATTCTCAATAAAAACAATATTAAGGTCTTTTTTAAACCTCCACAAAAGATCTCAGAAATACTCCCCCAAACTAAAGATAAGCGCGAACCCTTGTCGTCACCCGGTGTTTATAGTATTCCTTGTTCTTGCGGCACAGTATACATAGGTGAAACAGGAAGGAGTGTTCACACTAGATTGTCAGAACACAAACGCTGTCTGCGTAATGGTATGGTATTAACATCTGCGGTCGCAGAACACCAACACAACACAGGACATAACATCTTATTTGAAAATTCCCGCATTTTAGCTCCTGTCCCTGAGTTTTACAGACGTAAATACAGGGAAACTTTAGAAATATGGAAACATCCGAATAACATCAATCGGGATGATGGCTATTTCTTGAGCCACATGTGGAAACCGGTGATTCTCGGAACACGACACGCCCAATCTACCATTACGAACTCGATTCCCATTGGTCCTCATTAGCTCTGCTCATCTACCGTATCTTTAGATTAGTATATAACCGTCTTCTCGGCCTTCTTTCGTCACTTGGTTTATTTGGCCTCTAGCGTGGTTTACACGTCGGGTAACCTTGTAAACTGAGTCTCCCTCCTTGTTGCTTAAACTCGGCATCTAGCGTGGTTGACACGTCGGGTAACCGTGTTTAAGACAGTACTATCCCCCTTGCTCCTGAAGATGCCCCATATGACTGCGGGCGAAACGTTGAGCTCTGACTCAAAATATGACACAGTCCATTCCCGGAAAACGAATATTTCTCATGACTCAGACTGTGGAAGCCTACGCAATAACATCTTGTATAATATTTGCTGTCGTGAGAAAGCATTGTTTCTGTGCCACTGGTCTGACGCACGCTCGTGACGTCAAATATTTCGGAAAACTTAATAAAATTGGCAAAAATGCAGAGCGTGGTTTAAATACTTTTATCCAACACCGACTCTTAATATACTTCTTACTATGGTTATTTGAAATCACTAATGTACAACATTAGTCACTCCGTGAGAGGATATTTTAGAAGTCACGGAGGAATTATTACTGATTTTTATGTTTTTTTTTTAATATAAACATAAAGCAATTTTACAAAATTATAGTATTATTGAAATAATTAACATTATGAAGCTTATTTATTTAAATTAATATTAACATTTATGATAAAATGGGTTACTTATCTTTACAAAATGACAGCTGTCTTGTATGGTTGATGAAAAGAAAACGAGAAACGAGTTAGTGGTTACTTGCTTCGGAATTAAATTCAAAGATACTACTTATGCTTCTAAGTGCGATCCTCATTTTCGCTCATGTTATAATTTTTCTTTCAAATAATTCCCAATGACAGACAATAATTATCACAGCAAATGTTTTTCAATAACAATATAACAAGCCATAACAACCATTCAGTGGTTATACTACTCGTATTATTCACGAAAGATGACTATTCAGCTTAGCAACTTTTTGTACTAGAAAGAGAAAGATTATTTGACCTACGTCTATGTAATTTATATGGTGTGACAGATATACGTAAATAGTGGCATTACTTTCTAACACAATATAAATAGTAAGACATATGTCGTAAAATTACAGATTCCTAATTATCTATTACACTGCCCTCTGTGCTAATATTTACCCAGTGGCGTTGACGTTTAAATCAAATTATTATTCCTTGGTTTATAAGTTAAGTCTACGTTATAATACGATAATAACGATAATAATGAAACTAAAAATGATACGAGTTGTATTATTTATTTTAATATTTTTGAAATAAACGCTACATTTCCGATTTTCCGTTATTGTTAGATATATATATATATATATATATATATATATATATATATATATATATATATATATATATATATATATATATATATATATATATTTGGGGAATATTGTTAAATAGTTATCTACCTTTTTAAATATTAAATCATTTACACATTTTAACTTTGTTTCATAATTTGCGAGGTCATGATCAGTAATTTTATCACTGTCAATATTTAAATTAAATTCCAATTTGAAAACCATTTTTATAATTTCCTACAACGAGAAATAATAGAAATTTAACAATCCGTCCCGCGTTGTGTCGTGCGTCCGCTGCCGCTGAATGCTATAAGTCGACTGTTTGTAGAAGGCTAGACTAGCGCTCGGGCCTCTTAGCTAGGCGTGACGCATAGAGCAGGGATAAACATTCAGGCCTGTATTCTCGTATGGCCTCGATAGCACCGAAACATTGGTCTATACAGGTGTCCCATAACTTCAGGTACATATTAGATGGGCATATAGTTCTTAATGTCCTGATTACGGAACAAAAAGAATTTTTTCAAAATTCAAAAATTAGTTTTTGAGGTTTTTGAAGGAAACAGTTTTGGGACACTGGTTGAATAGGTAGTTTTAATATTAAATATTACGTTGTATTATATCTAATTAATAAGAAATGTTTGCATAATACAATCATTTCATTAGGTGTCTAGTAGCCGGCCACATAAATTGTGTTTCTTATAACAGTTTTGATATTGCTCTTCTGATTATTGTTACAAATATGAATGGTTACAGTAACAGTGAGTTAGTGGATATGTTGCTAATGTATGGCGAAGCAGGGCAAAACTGTAGATTAGCTCAGCGTTATTACGCTGAACGTTTCCCAGGACGACGGCATCCGAATTCTCGCATATTTGTAAGCCTTACTCAACGCCTTCGCGACACTGGTTCTTTGCAATCTAATCGGGGAGAGACGGCGGGGCTCATCGGAGACCAGTAAATGTTGAAAATTCTGTCTTAGATTTGGTACGCAATGACCCAACAATCAGCATAAGGAGAATATCTCGTCAACTACCAGGTGTACCACGAATGACAATTTGGAGAATTTTAAGGAATAATAATTTACATCCTTATCATTTTCAACGGGTCCATGCGTTAATTGAACCCGATCATTACTCTCGAGTAAGGTTTCGTGAATGGCTTCTAAACCAACATGCTCAGGATGGCAATTTTACGTTAAAAGTAATATTTTCCGACGAAGCGATATTTACTCGTGATGGTATACATAATATTCATAACTGTCACTACTGGGCCGAAGAAAATCCACATGCTGCTGTCAGGAGTCATTTTCAGCACAGATTTTCACTAAATGTTTGGGCTGGGATGGTAAACGGATCGTTACTGGGACCATACATACTTCCTAACAGAATGTCTGGGAATGAATTATTAGAAGATATTCCTCTTAATGTATGTACGTCAAAATGCATGGTTTATGCATGACGGTGCGCCGCCACATTTTGCTAGAAATGTCAGACATCATCTTGACAGAGTATTTGAGGACAGGTGGATTGGTCGAGGAGGTCCCGCGTCTTGGCCCCCTAGATCCCCGGATTTCAATCCGTTAGATTTTTATTTGTGGGGTAATTTTAAATCCCTCGTCCATGATAATCAAGAGGCACCTGAAACCCTTGAAGAATTACGGCAACGAGTTGAAAATTGCGCTGAAAGAATTAAACAAGAGAATGCAATTCATCGGGCTTGTTCAATTTCTTTAATTCAACGTGCTGCATTATGTTTAGCTGTTAATGGAAATCATTTTGAACAGTTTTTGTAAAAATAAAGTAAATAATTTGATTTTTTTTCGTTATAGGTCTTTCCATCTGAAGAGACACCTGCGCGAAGTACGCATTTGCGTCTTAAAAAGAGAGGCAAATATGAGTAACAAGGAATACTACGCTACTCTCTGTTCTGCATAACATCAGTTTCAATTTTCCTCATTCTGATGTTGACATTTAGAAAATAATAAACTAAAAACTGTTCATTTTTTGAATGAAATAGCGTATATACAGGGTATATAACGGGTGGATTGCAATGTAGGTAGTTCAGTGCTCGCACCGCTTTGGTAGGTTGTGTAGTATATCATATAAGCACCGCCTCTACACGCAGGCCAGGTGTCTCTTCAGATGGAAAGACCTATACATACACATCTCCCAAACTTAATTGGTGTGACAAAGCTTATTATTTTATGTAATAGTTATAACTAATTTCACTATTCCAAATATTATAGTATCCAGGGGTACAAAAAATGTTCTTCTTAAGTGAACTACCCTTAATTATAGGAATTTTGAAAAAATTCTTTTTGTTCCGTAATCAGGACATTAAGAACTATATGCCCTTCTAATATGTACCTGAAGTTATGTGTATAATACACGACTTTAACTTAAAGGTTGTTTTATTTTAGGGTTATTAGCTTTGAAATAGTGTTTAAAGTAACAATGATCTGTCACTTTTGATCACTGGTATCATATAATGACATTTATAACCCTAAAACACAAACATTAAAAAGCCTACTTTTAATAGATTTATAGAAAAAATATTTACTAATTTATTAAAATTATGTTTCAGACAATTATCAAGTTTGAAAGAATTCTTGTCAGCACCTGTTCCATTTGTGAAACGAACCTTCACAGAGATTATGGAATATCCGACAGCCATAACTAATTATCAAAATTTAGAAGATATTAAAGAAGAACCGCTGGAAGAAACTGCTTTGGATCGTGAATTGTATGACAATGTTTTACGAAGTATAAAGAAGGAAGAATGTATTTCTGATGATCATAACCAGATTGATAAAGCATGTGACAACCCGATTACTATAAAAAATGATATTCGGAAATCTAAAAATACTAATAGAAATTGTTTTTATTGTGACGTATGTAATAAGAGTTTTACGTGGAAGGATAGCTTGATGAAGCATATGAAAATACATAGTGGGGGAAAAAAATTTGATTGTGCTAATTGCAATAAATCATTTTTAAATAAATCTTATTTAAGAGCCCATGTGCAAATTCATAGTGAAATAAAAGAGTATAAGTGTGAAATATGCAAAAAACAATTTATACGTAAAAAATATCTATCCAGGCATATGAAAAGTCACAATGAAATAAAAGACTATCAGTGCCCAACATGTTATAAATCATTTACACAAAATTCTTATTTAAAAAAACATATGAAAATTCATAGCGGAATAAAGGCATATAAATGCGCGACATGTAATAAATCATTTGTAAGAAATTATCATTTAAAAGAACATATGATAATTCACAGTGGAATACAAGACTATAAGTGTGAAATATGCAATAAGCGATTTACATATGTTAGTAATCTATCCAAACATATGTCAATTCATAGTGAAATAAAAAACTATAAATGTGAAATATGTAATAAACTATTTAGAGACAGTAGTAAACTAGCTAGACATATGAAAATTCATAGTGAAATAAAAAAACTATAAATTATTATATAAATAAATAAAAATAATTAATACACAATGGGGTGTATTCTGTAAGGAAACTGTTAATTTTAAACAGTATGTTAAAAATAAACTTGCTGTTAAAATATATTTTCTATTCTGTAACTATCAATTCTGTTAAAATTTTAACACCCGTGTTAAAATTAGGTGTTAAAACTGTATATTTTAACGTCATTCAAATCAATGCCTTTCAAATTTTAACATCTGTTTATACAATAAAATTATAACAGCATTTGAATATGTTGCACTTCTAATTAATGAAAATGAAATAGAAAACGAAAGAAAAATACCATGGATGAATATAAAAAATATCTAGGTGTTATTTAATAAAATATACAACTGTTTTATGAAGTATTTTATTTAATTATGGTCACCCGTTCCATCGTATGTCTAGTAGGAATATTTAATTAACATAATTCGACAAGAAGTGAATTTTGAATGGTAGACCGAGAGCACGATTTAGATGTATCGTAAAACATAGTACTTTATTATAATCTAGGTATTAAATGCAGTTAAAATTGCTTATTCCTGTATTGTTCGTCAAACCAACGTAACTTTACATTTTGGATTGTCAATTCTGAGGATCAAGAAGAAGAAATTTTACATACCTAATGATAACTTAATAATTTACAATTTCAATGTAATTCATTTTTAATATGGAACCTAAAAATGAGACATGATTATGCAGCAGATTTTTATTTATTTTCCGAAGCATTATTTCCATTCGTTTTTCTAAAATTTCAAAATGACAGATTAGTTTTCTAAAATTTCAAAGTGACACATAAACTGACAGTTGTACATTCTTTTTATCATGTTTATTTATTTGTGTTATGGTTACTAACTACATTACTTTAGCAAAGACGTGCCTTTTTTCTGTCTTGTTGATCACTTCATTCTGGTGTTTACCAGGCATGTTAAAATTTATGATTTTAACAGCAGTGTCAAATTTTCGCGTAGAGAATACAAAAAAGTGAATTTATTGTTAACAGTCATGTTAAAATATAATTTTTTAAAGGCATGTTAAAATTAACATATTTTTTACAGAATACACCCCAATGGGGCGTATTCTGTAAGGAAACTGTTAATTTTAAACAGTATGTTAAAAATAAACTTGCTGTTAAATTATATTTTCTATTCTGTAACTATCAATTCTGTTAAAATTTTAACACCTGTGTTAAAATTACGTGTTAAAACTGTATATTTTAACGTCATTCAAATCGATGCCTTTCAAATTTTAACATCTGTTTATACAATAAAATTATAACAGCATTTGAATATGTTGCACTTCTAATTAATGAAAATGAAATAGAAAACGAAAGATAAATACCATGGATGAATATAAAAAATATCTAGGTGTTATGTAATAAAATATACAACTGTTTTACGAAGTATTTTATTTAATTACGGTCACCCGTTCCGTCGTATGTCTAGTAGGAATATTTAATTAACATAATTCGACAAAGAGTGAACTTTGAATGGTATACCGAGAGCACGATTTGGATGTATCGTAAAACATAGTTCTTTATTATAATGTAGGTATTAAATGCAACGTAACTTAACATTTTGGATTGTCAATTCTGAGGATCAAGAAGAAGAAATTTTACATACCTAATGATAACTTAATAATTTACAATTACAATGTAATTCATTTTTAATATGGAACCTAAAAATAAGACATGATTATGCAGCAGATTTTTATTTATTTTCCGAAGCATTATATCCATTCGTTTTTCTAAAATTTCAAGATGACAGATTAGTTTTCTAAAATTTCAAAGTGACACATAAACTGACAGTTGTTCACTCTTTTTATCATGTTTATTTATTTGTGTTATGGTTACGAACTACATTACTTTAGCAAAGACGTGCCTTTTTTCTGTCTTGTTGATCACTTCATTCTGGTGTTTAACAGGCATGTTAAAATTTATGATTTTAACAGCAGTGTCAAATTTTCGCGTAGAGAATACAAAAAAGTGAATTTATTGTTAACAGTCATGTTAAAATATAATTTTTTAAAGGCATGTTAAAATTAACATATTTTTTACAGAATACACCCCAATGGGGTGTATTCTGTAAGGAAACTGTTAATTTTAAACAGTATGTTAAAAATAAACTTGCTGTTAAATTATATTTTCTATTCTGTAACTATCAATTCTGTTAAAATTTTAACACCTGTGTTAAAATTACGTGTTAAAACTGTATATTTTAACGTCATTCAAATCGATGCCTTTCAAATTTTAACATCTGTTTATACAATAAAATTATAACAGCATTTGAATATGTTGCACTTCTAATTAATGAAAATGAAATAGAAAACGAAAGATAAATACCATGGATGAATATAAACAATATCTAGGTGTTATGTAATAAAATATACAACTGTTTTACGAAGTATTTTATTTAATTACGGTCACCCGTTCCGTCGTATGTCTAGTAGGAATATTTAATTAACATAATTCGACAAAGAGTGAACTTTGAATGGTATACCGAGAGCACGATTTGGATGTATCGTAAAACATAGTACTTTATTATAATCTAGGTATTAAATGCAGTTAAAATTGCTTATTCCTGTATTGTTCGTCAAACCAACGTAACTTTACATTTTGGATTGTCAATTCTGAGGATCAAGAAGAAGAAATTTTACATACCTAATGATAACTTAATAATTTACAATTTCAATGTAATTCATTTTTAATATGGAACCTAAAAATGAGACATGATTATGCAGCAGATTTTTATTTCTTTTCCGAAGCATTATTTCCATTCGTTTTTCTAAAATTTCAAAATGACAGATTAGTTTTCTAAAATTTCAAAGTGACACATAAACTGACAGTTGTACATTCTTTTTATCATGTTTATTTATTTGTGTTATGGTTACTAACTACATTACTTTAGCAAAGACGTGCCTTTTTTCTGTCTTGTTGGTCACTTCATTCTGGTGTTTAACAGGCATGTTAAAATTTATGATTTTAACAGCAGTGTCAAAGTTTCGCGTAGAGAATACCAAAAAATGAATTTATTGTTAACAGTCATGTTAAAATATAATTTTTTAAAAGCATGTTAAAATTAACATTTTTACAGAATACACCCCAATAAGTATATAAAATATTACAACAAATATTTCTCACTCCTTAGATACTGAAGTGACCGATTTTCGGTAGCGAAATACCGCATCCGGAGCATATGTTGTGAGTTTTGTGGGAAATAATAAAAACGTAAATAAGTTTCTCGTCCTTTCTTTGTTGAACATCCGTAGACAACAATACGTGGTGTTTTTGGACTTAAAACAATACCTGATGTATATATTTAAATCTGCACATTGTATGAATATATGATAAATAAATAAAAAATACTTACTTTTTTACTACCTAGTTATTTTCCAATAACTAGGACCCTCCATTTTACTTTTAATTCAACAATAATTCCAACAAAATCACGACGGCTTAACTGGCAGGAACTTAGCATTGGTTTGGTTTGTGCAACAAATAAACCAACTAACAAACAAGTAAACATAACAGACAAATCTGATGTGGCCAGCACATAACCTCTCGCTAGATATTTTACCTGGTTGTACGCATAAAACGAAAAATATTTTTAAATACAAATACATATATTCATGTCTCACTACAAATTAGTTCTCACATGTATTTGCAAAATCTATGAGATATTTTAATATAAATTATGTACAGTACATACATTTTCTTTATATTCAATATCCTGAAATTTTCTTTCTCTACTTTTCTTTATATTCGTCATTTTTTCGCAAATTACTTTTATATTCTTTTTACGTATTTTTTTTTGCGTTGTTGACTTTTTTTTATTTTCATAATCTTCATAATGATGTACAGATGTCTCATTTTCGATGTTTTTTGAGGTATCTCGTGTAATATTCATGATAGAGTGAAACCGTTTGCACATTGCAGGGTCAACTTTTCGTAAAAAGTTTAATAGTCACCACAGGAATTTTCGATCTTCTTTTGTTTCTGAGCTACAGGCAAAAACTCGTTTTTCGCTCATTTTGAAAATATCTCATATCTTATTTATTAAGATAGAGAAAAAATTTTTTTATAAAAATTTTACCGTTTTTCAAATAGAATGAAATGGCGTAATTAGATTTTTTGAAAACTTAATAATTCTCGAGATATAACACAAACTTATGATTTTTTAAATGGGAACCTATGTTGAAAATATTCTCGTCTTTTTGCTTATTTTATAAGCTTTTCAATGATATATAACAAGTCTTTATTCTTTGGTTTTAAACATTAATAATAGACGAATTATTAATTTAGTGAGGTGAAAATAATGGAAATTATTAAGAAACAAATGAAAAAAATTATTTCAAATCATCATTTGTTTATTTTGATTCATTATCTATTAATTTTGTTCCCAAAATTATTCTTAACCAATTATTTTCGGGTTAGTTAAATTACTATTTATCGACACTACAGTTGGCTTTGACACGATCCGAACCAGATGGCTTAAAATATGCTTTTGAAGTAAATAAATTGAAATGAGTAAAACTGAAACAAATACTATTAGAAATAGGCAAATGATGATCTGGAATAGATTTTTTCATTTGTTTCTTAATAATTTCCATTATTTTCAACCCTATAAATTAATAATTCGTCTTTTATTAATGTTTAAAACAAAAGAATAAAGACTTGTTATATATCATTGAAAAGCTTATAAAATAAGCAAAAAGACGAGACTATTTTCAACATAGGTTCCCATTTAAAAAATCATAAGTTTGTGTTATATCTCGAGAATTATTAAGTTTTCAAAAAATCTAATTACGCCGTTTCATTCTATTTGAAAAACGGTAAAAAATTTATAAAAACATTTTTTCTCTAACTATCATAATAAATGTTAGAGTTTTACTATATAATTGTTTTTAAATGTAATTTTGATATCGATTATTAGCGACATCTATACCAATAAGAAGAAGAAGAAAATAGAAAACAGTTACAGTTGGTTATGATATAAGATGGCGAATACGTTTTTGTTTTACCTGTTATCATTTATTGTAAAATAAAGAAAATTAAATAAATAGAAAGTGTTTTAATTATTAAACAACAAATCCAACAAGTTATGGGCCCAGGCCTCCTGTTAAAGAGATAATAAAGAAAAGTTGCAAGTAGGCAATAAATAAATAAAAAAGGTGGAGTAGCACCAAAAATGGAGAACAACGTAATAAAATTAAATGATAACAATTATCAAATATGGAGCCATTAAGTGAGATTAATTATTAAAGCTAAAAAGGCATGGAACACAATAGAAAATGAAAAACCAAAGAAAGCAGCAAATAATGCAACAGCAGAGGATAAAGCTCTCAAAGCGAAAGAAATTGAAGAATATGAAGAGAAAAGTGCATTAGCCGCTTCAATAATACTAAGTACAATTGAGCCGGACCAAGCACAACAAGTCCTTAATATAGACGAAGCTAGAGATATATGGAAGAAACTGAAACAAACACATGAAAGTAAAAGATCATCTAGACGTGTTGATTTGAGACTGGAACTAAGCACCGTGAAGAAAAACGAAAATGAAACATTAGAAAAATACCTAGCAAGAAGCCAATTCATAAAAGATCAGCTGGTTCAATGTGGAGCGACAGTCGAAAATGAAGAGTATTTCGGACTGGTGTTAAACGGTTTATCAAAGGACTACAATATGATACGGCTGCAAATGAAAGCAAGTGGTTTAGACAAAATAACCTATGACGAGTATATTTCTGGTCTAAAAATTCAAAAAGATGAACTTAACCTAGAAGAAGCTGAAATCAAATTAGAAACGGCATGCATAACCCAGAATAAAAATCAAGCCAATCCTCCAAAAAGAGAATATAAAAACATCAAAGAATGCTATGTTTGCGGTAGAACAAAGCACTACGCACGGGATTGTTATTAAAAATATAACCCCAACAATAAAACACGACCTCAAAATAGAAATTCAGAAGACGATAATAAAAAAAGGGATGATAATTTTAACAGACGAAGAAGGTTCGGACAAAACAGTTATCACCAAAGCACAAACAGAGATGCAAAAGATAATAATGCTTCAAAAATAACCGTTGTTAAGAAGAAATCAGATAAAGAAGAAAATACTGAAGATGACAAAACCAAGAATGAAGAATATGAACAAATTGCTTTACGAATTCAAGAATGTAAACAGAACATCAAGCAGCAGACAAGAAAATGGTATATCGACTCTGGGGCTACAAGCCATATGACTTTTGACAAAAACATCTTTAGTTACCTTGAACAAACAGAAGATCTTAATTATGTAAAAATGCCCGACGGAAACCATATGAAGATTAGCGGAAAAGGTACAGTTCGCATAAAATTAGAAAACGCGAACTGTAAATATAAAAACATAGACTTGTTGGACGTATTATGGGTACCGGAAATAACGGAAAATTTAATATCTATCAGCAATTTAGAAACTAAAGGCTGTAAAATAATATTCGAAAATGGGAAAAGTAAAATTCTTGATAAAAATAATACATTGTTGCTTACTGGGACAAGAAAAGACGGACTATATGAAATGGATGGTAAAGATGTAACAAATAGTGAAGCTGTTTATACTGTTAGTAATATCGAAGAATGGCACAAACGTTTCGGACACCAAAGTATGCAAACCTTAAAAAATATGAAAACCAAAAACACGGTTGAAGGTTTAAACATGTATAGCGAAAACAAAGAAGTCACTTGCACAACATGCATAAAAGCAAAAACAACAAGAAAACCTTTTAACAAACACAATGAATCAAGATCAAACAACCAATTAGAATTACTACACATGGATTTGTGTGGACCATTACCAGAATGCTCACTTGGAGGATCAAAATATATGTATTTGATAATAGATGATTACTCAAGAAAACATTTCGTATATTTTTTAAAAAACAAAAATCAAGCATTAAACACTTTTCAAAAGTTTAAGAGAGAGATTGAAAATCAAACAGGCAAATCAATAAAAAGAATACGGAGTGACAATGGGAAGGAATTTGACAATAAAAATTTCAAAAATTTCTTACAACAAAACGGAATAATTCATGAAAAAAACAGCGGCCTACACACCACAAGAAAACGGAGTCGCTGAACGAGGCAACCGAACAATACTAGAAATAACCAGAGCATTGCTCATCGAATCGAAACTACCAAATCAATTCTGGGCAGAAGCAGCAAATTACGCTGTATATATTAAAAACCGAACCCTAGTAAAACAAATCGAAACAACACCAAATGAAAAATTTTACTGCAAGAAACAAGACGTGGAACATCTAAAAAATTTTGGTTCGCTTGCTTATTACTGGTTATCAAAAACTCAACGAGATAATAAATTAGCAAACACATCAAACCCTGGTATATTTTTAGGATTTGATAATACTACTAACCACGTAAGAATATATTGTATAAAAAGAAGAGAAGTAATCATTGTTAGAGATGCAAAAATCATTGAAAGTGAATCCGGAATAAAATTACTTCAAGATGATAAAAACGACAATAAAGAACATACACTTCCAGTATATATACCCGAATCAGAATAGTCAAAAAATGATAAAAACGAAGAAAGAATAGAAACACGAGAAGGTAACAATATTGAAAATAATATTGAAGATAATATCATCGATCAAGACAACATTGAGAGATTAAACGATGAGGGATTACCAGATAATGAAGAAAATAACGAGGAGAATTATGAATCCGAAGAAAGTTATGAATCAGACGATTCATTTATTGATGATGGTGAGAAAAACACCTCTAATAAAGATGCAGATTTTAAACCTACTAAAAATCTCAATGCAAACTTTGAGGTTATTCGGAAATCAGAAAGAATAAAAAAGAAGCAACAACATCAAGCAAATTTATCAAGAACTACAGAATGTCCTGAATCATTTGAAGAGGTTTTACAAAGCACAGAAAATAATGAGTGGATAAATGCAATCCAAGAAGAAATTAATGCTCATGAAATGAACAAAACTTGGAAAATAGTAAGCAGACCATCTAATAAGACAATAGTGCATTCTAAATGGGTTTTCAAGTTAAAAGAAAACGATGATGGGACCATGAAATATAAAGCTAGATTGGTAGCTCGTGGATTTAAACAAAAACCAGGCGTCGACTACAATGAAATATTCTCACCAGTAGTCAGAATTAATACATTGAGAATACTGCTAGCATTAGCTACAGAAGAAAATTTAGAGCTTAACCAGTACGATTTTACAACGGCATACCTCAACGGCGTTCTAAAGGAAGAGTTGTATATGGAGATCCCAGAAGGAATAAAAGGTAATAGAAATGACTATGTATGCAAACTAGAAAAAGGAATCTACGGATTGAAGCAAAGTGCTGCGACATGGTATGAAACTCTGAAACAAGAAATATTAAAATTAGATTTTGAAGAAATTTACTCAGAACCTTGTGTTTTCATTCATAGAAGATAAGAAAATGATTACATAATACTATGTGTTTATGTGGATGATATTTTGTCTATTTCAACAACGCAAAATTTAAATGACGAGATAATGAACAAATTAAAATCAATTTTTGACATAAAGTACATCGGAGAGCCGAAAAATCTCTTAGGAGTAGAGATAAAAAGAGATAGAAAAGCAGGAGAGTTACATATAGCACAAGAAAGCTATGTCAATAAAATACTAAAACGATTCAATATGCAAGAGTGTAAAAGTACGACAACACCAATGATACCTAAGTCAAATGAAACTGGAACTACTCATTCAAAAATAGACGAATGTTTACCGTATCAAGAATTAATAGGTAGTTTATTGTATCTGTCACAGACAACTAGACCAGATATATGTTATGCGACCACCTATCTCAGTCAATTTTGTGCAAACTACAGTAAAGAACATTGGACATCAGCCAAACGAATTTTGAGATACCTTCAAGGCACAAAAGAAATAGGTATTTCTTATAGACGTACAGGAAAACCGATCGTTGGATACAGTGATGCCATTTGGAATAACCAGGAAGATGGCAAGGGTTATTCAGGATATGTGTTCAAACTAGCAAATGGAGCCGTAAGTTGGTGCAGCAAAAAGCAAGAAACCGTCGCGCTAAGCACCTGCGAAAGCGAATTTTTGGCCATTACCGAAGCTATAAAGGAAATCATCTGGATTAAGAAACTATTTACAGATTTGTCATTTGAAGAATATCTAGACTCCTCAATACTTTTAAAGGTAGACAACCAAGCAGCAATACAACTATGATAATAATAATAAGATTTATCACGCGAGAACTAAGCATATACAACGCAAGTACTTTTTCCTGAGAGATGAGATTCAAAGACACAACATACAAATTTTCTTTTCATCTTAATAAAAAATTACCCGGATATATTAAATATGTGTATGTAGAGTATGTGTAAAGCCAATCGCAAATTTATGACGTCACGTCACAATATGATGACCATTTTAAGCTGAAAACTTTAATTACATTATTATAGGTATAAAAACAGAAAATATATAGCAATTTTTATTAAGTTTTACTCTATTTATATTGAAAATTCATATGTGACATGTAATTTCTAAAAAGTCGAAAACTTGGACGGGCCCATTCTATGTAATAAAAATAACTTATATTCATTTTTTTCATTCGTGACACTTTTATTATAGCCATATTTTAATCAAATTAATATAAAACTTTACATGCATTTTTCAAAAAAATCTTTATGTAAGGGAGTAAAAATATTAAATGTATATAGTCTTACGTCTTAAAGATCTGTAAAAAATTGACAAAAACGCATCTATTTTTGTTGATTAATATAAAATTATACATAAGTGGCAGTTTCGCTGCGATTTTTTTCATTATTTACATTTCTGTAAGACGTACAGATTTGTTCAGAATAGTACCATTATACCTCTTTTTTGATTTCCATCTGTTCTTCTTTTCTTTTTAAAGTATTCATCGCATATATTATGCCCGCACACAAAACTCTGGAATAAGATCTACCAAATAGGAATTAGTGGCAAGTTAACTAGAACTCTCAGAAATATATACAACGAAGCAACATTGCAAGTTAATATAAATAACGAGCTTACAGAAAGGATTCAAATTACAAGGGGTGTCCTGCAAGGTGAATGTTCCAGCCCATTACTTTTTGCACTTTATATCCACGATTTGGAGAAATTTTTCAGAAATAGGAACCTCGAAGGATATTTTGTAAACCAAACTACAGATATATTAACTTTACAATACGCAGACGATATTGTGATATTTGCACACTCACAACCCGATGTACAAAGAAAACTAAACGCACTAAATGATTATTGTAACTCACTTGACCTTCAAATTAATGCCAATAAAACCAACATTTTACATTTTCATAAAGGAAGGCCTCCAGCTCGTAATATGAAACATATTTGTCAAGGAGAAATAAACTTTACGAACAAATACACTTACTTAGGAGTAACATTTAGTAGCACAGGTTCCTTTTCTGCACATACAAAGGAAAAATTGAGTTTGGCTAATAAAAATGGTGGCGCTATAAAGAAAACTTTTATGAAAGCAGGCACCTATAGTTGGGAAGCTAATTTAAAATTATACTCCTCCGTTATAATACCGGCATTACTCTATGGATCGGAGGTCTGGGGCCCATCACAATATAAAAGTATGGAGAAGGGACTGACGCAATATTTTAAAAATATTTTTAGTTGGCAGAAGACGACGCCCAACTATATTGTGCGTAGGGAAACAGGACAGCAACATATCGAATTAGAAATTTTCAAAACAGTACTCTATTGGTGGCACAAGCTGTTATTAATGCCTAAAGAAAGATATGCCAAAGCATGTTACGAAATGCTGCTTCTTTTAAATAATAAAACAACCTCTATTATCACAGAAGATAAGCAGGTAAAATATAATTGGATTAGAAATCTACAAACGAAGCTCAGTTCACTAAACTTCTCAAGAATTTGGGAAGAACAAAATGCCGAATCACTGAAATTAGAGATAAATAACATATTAACTGCCTTCAAAGAAATTTTATATATAGAGGATACAAATCGCATAATATTATCTACCTACAATCCCAACTTTACCTTCTTCAACATAAGCTGTCATTACCTATCCCTAAAAATTCCTTTCAGAATCTTGAAACTATATAGCCAACTTCGCACTTCAAACATTGCAAAGCACTCCATCTTACATAACGACTACTTCCACACATTTAACCAAGACGAATTATGTTCCATCTGCAACCTGTACGAACCAAATGACTTAAATCATTTCCTATTCAGATGTCCCATTTACTCCCCCCTACGTAATTCCTACCTCCGTAAATACACTTGTTTCAGCAATAATGCCAAAGCTATCAAGGAACTCCTAGCTGATCCCTATGAAGAAAAGATGAGGGATTTATACAACTACTGCAGACATGCCTTGAACATCAGAGCCTTTGCATTAAATGTATAATTTATTATGTGTAAATATGTGTTATCAATTACTGTGTTATAATATAATAATGTACATTGTTGTCAATCCATTTGTATGAGAAATGTATTCTCCAAGCAAATTAAATATATATTATTATTATTATTATGCCCAAATTTACTCGGATTTCTTATTTTGTTGTTCATGTATTTCTAGCCATATTTTAATATATTATGATTTATCCAAAAACTTTTTAAATTTAGTATTTAAGACTTTTATATGAAAGGGAATAACATATTAGATTTTGGCTCAAATTGATAAACCGGAAGTGATATTTTACTTGTAGCTCTGAACAGATTTTCGTGAAAAATATATATTGTGATATATTTCAAAACTTGTCAAATTTGGTATGTAAGACTTTTAGATTAATGCGAACGACATATTAGATTTTTTCTAATATTGATAAACCGGAAATGATATTTTACTTGAAGCTCTGAATTTTCGTGAAAAATATTTTATGATAAATACCAACATTTTTCAAATTTGGTATTTAAAACTTTTATGTTAATAAGGACACATTACATTTTTTCTAAAATTTATAAACCGGAAGTGATACTTTACTTGAAGCTCTGAACAGATTTTCGTGAAAAATATATTATGATGTATTCCAAAACTTGTTAAATTTGGTATTTAAGATTTTTATATGAAGGGGAGCAACATATTATATTTTGGCTAAAATTGATAAACCGGAAGTGATACTTTATTTGAAGTTCTGAACATATTTTCGTGAAAAATATATTGATACAATCCAAAACTTTTCAAATTTGCTATTTAAGACTTTTATATTAATGAGAACGAGGTACTAGATTTTTTTCTAAAATTGATAAATCTGAAGTAGTACTTACAGAAAGCTATAAACAGATTTTCCTGAAAAAATATATTTAAACATGATCTAAAACTTATCAAATTTGGTATTTAAAACTCGATTTTGACTATACTTATATGATAAACCGGAAGTGGTACTTAACTTGGAGCTCTTAACAGATTTTCGAGGAAAAACATAATAGAATATAATCTAAAATTTCGTATTACAGACATCTATTTATTGGAACGAGAAATTTGATTTTGTTTACAAACGATCAATCGGAAGCTCATTGCTATTTTAAACATGGAATTGATGGGGGTTAGTGCTGGACAGATCAGATTAAATTGTAAATTTTCTTCAAATTCTTTTAGTATTATAAATTTGTTTTTATCCCTTGCCTTTATGCATTTAAAAATAAAATTCTACGTTTGTGTTCCATTCTACCGATGGCTAAACAAAGCCACTAAACGATAAATGTTAAACGCATGATGGCATAACAATTATTAATAACGAAAATTATCAACAATATATTTATATACGTTTACCCAGATTTGGAAATTCTATCACACTTTTTTAGCTTTCTGAATAATAGACAACAGTATGTATCCCTCAACTATTTAAACAACTCCTCAGCATATGATACAATCAATTCTGATTTAATTGATATAAATGTTGGTTTACCCCAAGGTACAATTCTCGCACCGATGTTGTTCACGATTTATATAAATGATTTGGTCACCATTCTTAGTGAAGATTGTACACCTATTTTATACGCGGATGACACCACTTTAGTCATCTCTAATAAAAATAAGGATACCTTAGTGAATGTATGTAACCTCAACGTTAGTACATTAATTTCTTGGCTTAATGAAAACAAATTATTTTTAAATGAGGGTAAGACAAAAATACTTTATTTTCATACCCATCAGAATTATAATAATCGACAAATTGAAATACAGTTTAGCGATAAAATAAAAAGTAATGATAATAACACCAAAATTCTAGGAATGATGGTAAATGAAAACTTAAATTGGGGACCACAGTGCGAACAACTTGTTCATAAACTCAACAGCATATGTTACCAAATCCGACATGTAAAACAATTTTTAAACTTAAATCAACTTTTGATTTTTTACTATGCTTGTGTTGAATCCATACTACGGTACGGTATATGCTTTTTGGAACATTCATGCTCTGCATCAAATGTTTTTGTTTCTCAAAAGAGAATTATAAGATGTCTATGTGGAGTGAAATACAATACACCATGCAGAGAACTTTTTAAGAAATGTAAATTATTGACCATTTATGATATTTATATTCTTGAAACCTGTATTTATATTTATAAAAGCAAAGAAAATTAATAACTACAATACCAGAATTAAAAATCAGTACTATATATCAAGTTCTACACTAAATATTACTAAAGGTTCTCCTGATAGAATTGGTTTAATATTGTATAATAAACTACCGGAGCATATCAGCTCCAAAACAACTGTTAGTTCATTCAAGAAAGAAATAAAATTGTTCCTCCTACAAAATACTTTTTATTCTATAAACGAGTATCTAAACTCTTAATTTGATTGTATTCTTTGACGTTTTCTATATGCAATGTATTTGTATCAACAGAAAATAAAGATATTATTATTATTATTATAAACTAATCTGTTTTTTTTCTGTATAACATTCTAATATTTCAAACTGACTCTTGTACTGCTTTGGGCATAAAATTTAATTCACATTTTCAGTACTATATAAACATTTAGAAAATAGAAATCAGTATACCTATCCCTATTTAATTTGTAATAATAAATTAGATACTTAAAGCTAATGATCAATGGGGGTTTCCACTACTTTATAATTTTTTTATGTGTTATTCTTCATGAAAAGTTATATGTATTAGAATAAATAAAGCATTTTTATTATAACAGGTTTTCTGATCACCTAGAATTCCTAGAAACGATTAAACTATTTTTACGATTTCCAATTTTAAAATGGCACTAGATTGCCCCTGTGGTGCACTCTCCACGCCAGCAATTAGTACCCGTGAGGTGACGCCTGGTAAATGCCCGCACGGTACAAATATGTCATCATCATTGCCGATATCTGCGTACAAAGCAGATTGGCACACCCAGCAATGGGTAATATGCTATGATGATATATTTATTTATTTATTTACGATGATGTCTATGTGTGAGTGCGCGCGCACGCGTGTGTATGTGCGCGCTTCGTTACATCCGTATGAAGAGCCAATAGGGGATTCCGATCGTGAAGTCACAAAGTACGCCATTTGCGGTGAAATCTTGAACTATGTGGACAAATAGACATTTTCTGTTGACATGTATTCGGTTAATGATGAAAATGATTTTTTTTTGTGCAGAGTTAGTGCCAGGGGCGAAATTAAAAAGGAATAATATTGAAAATCATTCTGTGAATAACCTAAAAAAGATGGTTAGTGTCGTGGTCTGAAAAAAGGCGGAAAAAGAGCGATCTTATTTTAAGATTTTAGTTTCGGTTAGTTACTGGGTATTTACTGATTTATACTAACTCAAAGTGTTATAACGTTTTCAGAAACCAATTATATGACTGCGGGACGCAGTGATAATATATTACCCTGAGTTGATGGTGGTAAATGGGTATCTGCGGTAATTTCATGTAATACGTGTGTGGTAGTTGATGTAAATATAAAGTGGGGCTATTTTCCATCTCATAACATATCAAACCTATTTAACTACGGACACATATGCCACTACTTCCACGAAACCATTTAGTTTGATGTAGTTACGCATAAACCATGGAAGATGAGATCGGCTTGGAAAACGGCATAAAATTAACTCCTCTCATATATTTTTTATATTTATTTTTGTAATCACTGTTACAGAGGCCATAAGCGTACCTAATACCCATATTTTTAATAAAAAACACAAATTTCACAAGGCTATCAATTTGACAGCACAATGACAGTTAGTTTGTATGTCCACATAGTTCATAAAAATACCGCGACGGGGCGCGTAAATTCGCTTAATCGGAATCCCCTATACAGTAGCGACACACTGTCGGCGGCTTTGATGTCAGCATCCAAACTGGGAAGTGCAAAGGGGGAAGTTTAGGAGGCGGGAATTCAAATCGCTTTCAGTGTAGTTACGCAAAAGCGAGTTCTTATTTAATGTAAAATAATTTATTTTTCTATATGTGACCAAGGTAAGAAAAACAGATGTTTTATTCATATATTGTTTTATTACAGAATGTGTTTGTAAAATTAAAATTAATTATGACTTGAAATTGTTTTTTATGACCTTTTGTATTTTTGAAATTTCTGTTGGTAAATTTCAAAGAATAAAACAATCTCATACGACTATATAATTTTATAATATAATAATAATATAATATATGGAAATTTGCAGCATGTATGAGCAAAAGAAAACTGTTTAAAATGTTCAATTAAATTTGCTACAACATATTTTGTCAATGATATTGCATAAAAGTTTTCAAAAAACCAATATTCTAACTTTGAAATATAAATTATAAAATTTTCATGTGGCATTTGCAGACCACCAAATGTGTCTTGGGTTTTATTTTCATATGCCTTAAAGTATAAATAAATTGATGTATTAGCTAGTTGCTGATGATCATTTGCAAATGATATGCATACGTCACATGAATGAACTTCTAGACATTTTTTTTATAAGGTATCCGCATATATATCGTAGTACATTCTGTTCTGGTAAATTTGTCTCGTCTATAATCATAATTTAATAACGATATATCAGAAGTATTATCACACTCAATAATTTCTGAATCATCAACTTTTCACTGAAAATCTGTTAATTTAGCATTACATTTATATTTCTTACGATCCATTTTTACTAAAATAACAACTACTTAAGAACAATATTCTCAATTTAGCAAACGATAACCTGTCACATCGATAAACAAGCAACAGTGACATCTGTCCTCAATATACACACCTAGCAATATTTTAAATTTAGCTGTTTCGCGGCGTTCCACATTCCAGTTTAGGGATCATGCGCACAAAGATTTTCAGGACGGAATTTTAGCTGACTGTCGCTACTAACTATAAAAAGGAAAAAGAAATTTGCTACCGACTTTTATTAATTTTTCTGTTTCTGGAACTTTTCTTAATAAATAAAGTGGTGGCTAATTTTTATTTATTTTTTAATAGCTTACAGATTAGTTATTCATATTTTAACAAAAAAATAACAAATACCCATAGTGTTTAAAAGCAAGTGTAAAAAAATTTAAGGGCATATAGTACTGACCAAAATGAGTAAAAACAGCTTAATCAACATAGGTCTGATCTTCAATTGTTTCCGAGAAAAACGAAAAATCGAAGAAAAACTGACAAAGATAGTGATCGAACAAAATTTTGTCTATATCAATAAATAGACTTAAAAAAAAATAAAGTTTTATATGAAACATTTTTCTAGATTTCTAATAGTTACGAAGTTATTTGAAAATTAAATATTGGCCAAGGTAGCCGCAACATTTAACAATTATTTCATTTAAGAAAAAAATTAAATCACATCTAAGATTACCTCTGAAAGGTAAACAAAAAGTCTCGTTTAATCAAAGTCGTAACTCTTATAGTTTTCGAGATAGCAGAGGTAAGCTCCGTAAAAACTAATTTTTCACTGCTTTATATCTCGGAAACTATTGAAGATCGGACCCATGTTAATGAAACTTTTTGACTTATTTTAGTCAGTACTATATGCCCTTCAATTTTTTACAGTATTTTTGAAACAGCCTGTATATTTCGGTTGTTACAAGTTGATAAAAAACTTTTTTCTTGTGTCCGGTTTTTCTTGGCCATGAGTGTATAGATATTTTTGGCAACCGGACGCGAAGTAAGCATTTCGCTGCCGCAATACAGGCCGCGAAATTGGATTTCGCGACCGTTGACATGGTAGCGACCGCGAAATTAGGTAAACAATCACTTTGACACTTGCGAACTACATGGTTTTGTTTATCAACTATCAATCCCACAGTCACCTTGAAAGCTAACTTTCTATTTACAATGAAACTGTTTAAAATTAATAAAATTTGTAATTATATATTTTTTACGGTTGCACAAAAAACATTGTCCGCGAAATCCTTTAGCGCCCTCGAGGTTGTCTTGCCTCGGCCACAAGCGGCCTCGGCGACAATTTTTCTCTCGATACGCTAAAGAGTGATTTCGCGACCTTGATATACAAATAATTATTTTAAGTGGTCCGTTGGCTGGATTGCAGTTTATCCAGAATAGTAGAAATAGCATTTTTTTTTGTTGTAATGTCTTATTTTAGCTAAAATATAATAAGGAAACATAATTTTTTTTTTAATCTTGACAAAAACAATACCTAACGCACAGTAATATTTTAAATAAAAAAAAATCCTGACAAAAACAATACATAACGCACACCAGGCACACACATTCGACATCGCTCGGCCCACTATCTTCATGTTAGTTTACAATAGTTTGACAGATGAACGCAAAATTATAAATAAAAAATGTTATAAAACGTAGGATAAGAAGGAAAATAAGATAATTTTGCAAATATACATTAATTGAAACAGTATTATTCGTATGAAAGCGTAAGTACCTTCTTAAACATGGAAATATATGTAGTTCATCTAACCTATTTATTTTTCAGAAAATATGCCAAAATCTCTATAAATATAGCTTTCCGCACTCAACTTTTAGCAGTATTTAGTGTTTTTAATGGTTTACCAAGTATATATTACCATTAATATAAAATTCTTGAATTCTGGATAAACTGCAATTTAGCCGGTCCGTTTTCTGCCGATCAGTTTAGTTTATTGTATATTGATATTACTTCACTTTACTATGAATTTTTATATGCCGGGATAGATTGCTACGTTTTATAAATAGTTTATTACATATTGTACACTTGTAGTCTTTTATTTTATTATGAATTTTCATATGGTCTTCAAAATTGGATTTCTTATTAAATGCTTTATTACATGTTGAACACGTAAATGCTCCTATTCCATGTTGATTTTTTATATGATCACTTAGATTACTTCTGTGTGTAAATACTTTTTTGCATATTGTACATGTATGGTCTACTCCAGTGTGACCTTTCATATGTCTGTCTAAATTACTATTTTGTGTAAATTGTTTATTGCATATTGTACATTTGTAGTCTTTGACTCCATTATGTATTTTCATATGCCGGGATAGATTGCTACGTTTTATAAATAGTTTATTACATATTGTACACTTGTAGTCTTTTAATGCGTTATGAATTTTCAAATGGTCTTCAAAATTGGATTTCTTTTTAAATGTTTTATTACATGTTGAACACGTAAATGCTTCTATTCCATGATGATTTTTTATATGATCACTTAGATTACTTCTGTGTGTAAATACTTGATTGCATATTGGACATTTATGGTCTACTCCAGTGTGACCTTTCATATGTCTATATAAATTACTACTTTGTGTAAACAGTTTATTGCATATTGTACACTTGTGGTCTTTGATTCCATTATGAATTTTCATATGCCTGGATAGATCACTACTTTTTATAAATAGTTTATTACATATTGTACATTTGTAGTCTTTTATTTCACTATGAATTTTCATATGGTCTTCTAAATGGCAATTTTTTTTAAATGTTTTTTTACATGTCGCACATTCAAATACTTTAATATGAATATCTTTGTGTATCTTCATATGTATTTTCAGGGTTGACTTCAATCTAAAACTCTCGTTACATACTACGCAATATAGACTGTTTTCGTTTTTAGTTTTCTGAATATCATAATTTGTAGTAATTGGGTTGGCGTATTCTTGCTCAATCTGGTTATCGCTATCAGTTATACATTCCTCCTTCTTTACACTTTGCAGTTCATACAAATCTCGGTCTAGGGAATTTTCTTCATGTGGTTCTTCTTTGATGTAAACCTCTTCAAACTTCTGATAATCAGTTGTTGAATGTACCATCATTTCCGTGTTGCTCTCCATGATTACTTCTTGATATTAATTAATGAGTGAAGATTCGTTTCACAAATGGAACAATTGGACACAAGAATTCTTTTCAACTTAATGATAGCCTGAAACATATTTCATTTGTATGAGACATTTCTATTTCGTTTTGAATGCCAATGCTTACATTACCTATTATTTTTGTTCCAAATTTCTGTAGACGTTATTAGAATAAATTCACAAATATAAATAATAGCCCAGACTTGTTCAAAAATATTTTATTCATTAAAACTATTAAAAATGACGTCTAACCAACATAACTTCTTTGACCTTTTTTGACAACTATAAAAAGTATATTCAACATTATTACAATTTGTATCATAGATGGCCCTGATGGCACTGAAGCATAAAGGGTGGTTTACATACGTTGCGACTCATATCATCTTAATTCTTTGATTTTCAAACTTATATTTTGTTTCACGTAAAAAACGAGCTAATAGTTGTGTTAGATTTGTCAAAAACTTGCCTCGGTTGGTTTTGAAGTGAGTTAAGATATACTGAAGGCAGTGCGCGGCCATTTGCCAGCAAATAGAACAGGTTTTACGTGTGACTAAACTTAGTAATGAAATTAAGTGTGCGTGCGTGTGTATCACTTCTAGTTGATAGTTTGTAAACAAAATCTATACCTTGTTCCATTTAAGCCATTCAGTATTGAGGAGCATAGGGAATAGTTTTGACCTCTCTGATTGGCTAAAATTAGAGACAAGAGACAAGTTCATCCAATGTAATTTCGACTACTTCAAATTTGCGCTGTTGCCAGTGCTATCTACTGAATGGCTTAAATGGAACAGAGCATAATTTGTTCCAATAAATAGAAAAGTATGTAAGTAATATCAAATTTTAATTATATTTTATTGTTTTTCCTCGAAAATCTGTTGAGCTCCAAATTAAGTACCATTTCCGGTTTATCATATCGGTATAGTCAAAATCTAATGTTGATTCAAATTATACACGAGTTTTAAATACCAAATTTGAGAAGTTTTGAGTCATGTTTTAATATATTTTTTCAAGAAAATCTGTTTATAGCTTACTGTAAAGTAGTACTTCCGGTTTATCATTTTTAAAAAACATCTAGTATGTCGTTCTCATTAATGTAAAAGTCTTAAATACCAAATTTGAAAAGTATTAGATTTTATCAATTTATTTTTCACGAAAATCTGTTCAGAGCTTCAAATAAAGTATCACTTCCGGTTTATTAATTTTAGCCAAAATCTAATATGTTGCTTCCCTTTATATGTCTTTAAAAATTTGACAAGTTTTGGAGTATATGATAATATATTTTTCTTCAAGCGTATTATAATATTCATATTATGCTACTGTACACACACTATAGAAGTTGTTCATTGTCTTACTAGTACAAAAATGTTGTTATTGTTGTACTAATAAAAAAATGTTAGTGTCTTACTTCACCGCTGGCGGCGGCAGTTGTCACAGTAACACAGATTATATTGAAAATTGTTATTTGACAGTTGTATCGTTTTTGTTTTGTAGTGTACACAGCTATCTTTAACTGAAATTGCAAATACTACAATTAAAAAATTCCAAAAAAAATGTCAAAAAATTCTTTGAAACACTTGAAGAAAAAATAGTATATGTCATTCGGAGTAGAGCGCCCTTTTTGTGTTTTACCCAGCTTGCCTAGCCTCGGCTGGCGCCTCGGCCGCAATAGCTGGGTTCAACACAAAAAGACCGCTTTCTACTCCTAATAACATAATATACTATTTCACAAAAATCTGTTCAGAGCTTCAAATAAAGTATCACTTCTGGTTTTTTAATTTTAGCCAAAATCTGTTTTTCCCTTGCTATGTCTTAAATACTAAAATTAAAAAGTTTTGGATTATATTTTAATAGTTTTTCATTAAAAACTGTTATGGGCTTCATGTAAAGTATCCAAAAGTTTGGAGAATTGGGAAATAATCGGACACGCAGTCTAATGTAAATAATTTATTTCCTGGCCTACGTTTCGACTGTGACTACAGTCTTTCTTAGGGCTCTGTTGGATGATATTGTCCATGATGTTATGTGGGGGTGGGGGAACTAAGTATGTAAACTGGCCTAGTTTGATGTAAATGTTATTAAATTAAATTATTTCCCAATTCTCCATTCTGCTACCAGTCGATCATCGTACTCCACATTTGGAAGTTTGTTATGAGTTATCGTGGACAAAAAAATCGTCACAAACACACACACATCATCGTAAAAATGGTAAAAACGTGTTGCGGGGACCCTAATTCGTGCTTATTCACTGAAAACTCATCATCGAATCGTTGGGCCGATAACATTACCTCCCTTATAGAGTGAGATCCCAGGCCCCCCAGACGTAACTTATTTTCTCAAAGATGAAATGTGTGGAATAGAGTAGTATTCCTATGTACATTGAACGCACGCATATCTCCTAAGTTGGGTAGACGGCCAATTTACAGGTACCAGGTGCGAAAGGTAAGCAAAAATTGGACTTACTTCACTTAAATTCTGAAAGCTGATTTTTATGTATGGCTTATAGAATATTAGTACAAAATAATATTCAACACTCCCAGACACTTCCGGTCGGCCTTAACTTCCGACAGACACTTTAAAGCTTACACATGAACTTTTATTATTTTCTGATGCTTGATTTTTAAATATGTTACTTAGGGGACTATTTCAAACCTATATGTACACAGCTAGACAAATGCTAAGGGCCAAACATCCCCCCAGACACAAAAAACATTCTGCTATGAGTATGAGCGCGAGGGTACTATACACGCGTTTCAGAGCGAGCGAGATAGCCATGTAAACTGATTTCCCCCTCTTAAACTTACAGTCTGCTCTACTCTACTGTGTGTGTGCGCAGCATACAGTATTGGGTACCGAACACACCCCTTATATCGAGTCTGTAAAAGTCTGTTATAAAACGTGTTTTGTGAGTATAATTTAAAAAAAAATATTGCAAAGTTAGATCAAATATCATGGCAGAGTTTATGAAATGTGTGTTTTGTGGAAAGGTTGATGAGAAATTAACATTGTTCACAGAAGAGACGTTACAAACATGTCAAACAATTTTAAAACGGAGAAAGATACATAACCTCAAATACAAAGACGTAGTTTTGCCAGTAGGATTATTTGAAAATGGTTATCATAGACAGTGCTATAAGTCGTTCACAGGGTTAATGAAAAAATATTACTTGGCAAAATTGAAAACTTCAAAAAAATCTTCCCTAGATGAAAATTCAACGAAAATCACAGAGGATTCATCTACAGCATCTACATCGAGTGCAACAACTATTCCTGTAGTTGAAGGTCCAATTTTTTCCTAAATTAACATCTATGCTCTTACAAACTCAATATAATACTGTATCCCAAGCGACACAAAAAAATGTTGACTTTTCGATCAAATTTATTGAACAATAAGTCAAAAATTAAAAATTGTGGACTAAAATTCCACAAAATATTTTTTGTGCCACTTGGGATGCTACAGTACAAACAAACAGTAGAGTAGAGCAGACTGTAAGTTTAAGAGGGGGAAATCAGTTTACATGGCTATCTCGCTCGCTCTGAAACGCGTGTATAGTACCCTCGCGCTCATACTCATAGCAGAATGTTTTTTGTGTCTGGGGGGATGTTTGGCCCTTAGCATTTGTCTAGCTGTGTACATATAGGTTTGAAATAGTCCCCTAAGTAACATATTTAAAAATCAAGCATCAGAAAATAATAAAAGTTCATGTGTAAGCTTTAAAGTGTCTGTCGGAAGTTAAGGCCGACCGGAAGTGTCTGGGAGTGTTGAATATTATTTTGTACTAATATTCTATAAGCCATACATAAAAATCAGCTGTCAGAATTTAAGTGAAGTAAGTCCAATTTTTGCTTACCTTTCGCACCTGGTACCTGTAAATTGGCCGTCTACCCAACTTAGGAGATATGCGTGCGTTCAATGTACATAGGAATACTACTCTATTCCACACATTTCATCTTTGAGAAAATAAGTTACGTCTGGGGGCCCCGGGATCTTGGACTATTACCTACGGTATGACAGAAGGTAAAAATAAACACACAATATTACAGAACTTATGGATATATTCTGAACAAAAATTAAGTCGTACAAATCTGTAAATAAAAAACTTTAATTTTTGTTGAATAATATAAAATTATATACATATAAAAGTAACAGCTTTCGTTGCTATGTTGTTTATTATTTATGGATCTGCAAAATTTTCTACAGAATACAATAATTAACACTAACGCAAAAATCAACAACAAATTGAAGACATTTTAAAATATGTACTCAGTTTTATTTCTTTTGTGTGGCGCTAGTGCTACGTCATCCGTCAGCTGACTCGTCCGCCATTATGGAGCCACTTCATTAATTCATTATGAATTTTCATATGGTCTTCAAAATTGGATTTCTTTTTAAATGTTTTATTACATGTTGAACACGTAAATGCTTCTATTCCATGATGATTGTTTATATGATCACTTAGATTACTTCTGTGTGTAAATACTTGTGACCTTTCATATGTCTATATAAATTATTACTTTGTGTAAATAGTTTATTGCATATTGTACACTTGTAGTTTTTGATTCCATTATGAATTTTCATATGCCTGGATAGATAACTACTTTTTATAAATAGTTTATTACATATTGTACATTTGTAGTCTTTTATTTCACTATGAATTTTCATATGGTCTTCTAAATGGCAATTTTTTTAAATGTTTTTTTACATGTCGCACCTTCAAATACTTTAATATGAATATCTTTGTGTATCTTCATATGTATTTTCAGAGTTAATTTCCATCTAAAACTCTCGTTACATACTACGCAATGTAGACAGTTTTTAGTTTTCTGAATATTATTATTTGTAGTAATTGGGTTGGCATATGCTTTCTCAATCTGGTTATCGCTATCAGTTATACATTCCTCCTTCTTTACACTTTGCAGTTCATACAAATCTCGGTCTAGGGAATTTTCTTCATGTGGTTCTTCTTTGATGTAAACCTCTTCAAACTTCTGATAATCAGTTGTTGAATGTACCATCATTTCCGTGTTGCTCTCCATAATTGCTTCTTGATATTAATTAATAAGTGAAGATTCCTTACACAAATGGAACAATTGGACACAAGAATTCTTTTCAACTTGATGATAGCCTGAAACATATTTCATTTGTATGACACAATTCTATTTCGTTTTGAATGCCAATGCTTACATTACCATTACCTATTTTTGTTTCAAATTTGTGTAGATGTTATGAGAATAAATTCAGAAACATAAATACTAGCCCAGGCTTGTTCAAAAATATTTTATTCATTAAAACTATTAAAAATGACGTCTAACCAACATAACTCCTTTGACCTTTTTTGACAACTATAAAAAGTATACTCAACATTATTACAATTTGTATCATAGATGGCCCTGATTGCACTGAAGCATAAAGGTTGGTTTACATACGTTTCGACTCATATAATCTTCATTCTTTGATTTTCAAACATATTTTTAGTGTATTCCGAACTTAAACCACGGTAACCAATGAAAATGGTTACGGTTTAACCGCGGTTACAATGTTACCGACATCGAACTAGAAAAATGTATCAGCTAACAGCTAACCTCATTTTGACAAATTTAAAATAGTTAAGTTCATTTGGCATGCATCAAAATGTAACCGCACCACAACCGCCGACTTAGCGCGGTTAGTATAGTTGCAGAAAAGTTACCAGCTTTCGGTAACCGCGTTCCGAAAACAAAACCGATTACTGAAAAAGTAACCGCGGTTAGCTCGGTTCAATTTCGGAATACACTATTTGTTTCACGTAAAAAACGAGCTAATAGTTGCGTTCGATTTGTCAAAAACTCGCCTCAATTGGTTTTGAAGTAAGTGGGTTAAGATTTACTGAAGGGAATCAGACAGAATTTAAAGTTATAAAATCGAGGCTTGAACGACTTCACAACTTCCAAACAAAGGAGCAAAATGTCACAAATACATTATATGGACCGTAGAGACATCTCTCGATAAACTTTAGAGTAGACTTTATATATCGCTATCTCTAGTTGTCTCTTTCCGTCCAGCCGAGTATATAACAAACAATAGTGACGTATAGGGCATGTTTTGTCTAGTATATTTGTAGTCGTTGGTTTATAGGGCGCGAGCAGACACGTGACTCGAGCGACCTTGACTTGCTTGGGATCAGCTGATTTGTGTGCGCATGTCATTTTGACAAGAACATTGTCAATTTGACAAGACTAATGTTTTGACTTATTTTGATTTTGAATTGCTAAAATGTTAATATTTTATCATTTTTAGGCAGTAAAACACATGAAATTAAAAATAATATTTTAGCAATTAAAAATCAAAATAAGTTAAAACATTGGTCTTGTCAACATGACATTTTTCTTGTCAAAATGACATGCGCACACAAATCAGCTGGGGCCCGATTCTTGAAATCATGCGAAATTTTCCGCACGCGACAAAATTCGTGTGTTTAGTTTCGTGCACAAACAGTACTGTACGTATGAGTGGTATTCTTGAATACCAAACGAAACTCGGCCGAAACCTATGCATACGATTCTCGAAAGCAAGCGAACGTAGTTTGTAGCAGCCAATCTAAACGAAACATTTGTACCACGTGAATGCTTCTTCATATAATTTTTTTTAACTGTCACTGTCAACCTGTCAACCAAAGCTGTCAGCCGTAGCTGTCAACGACGCTGTCATAATCCATAAGTGTTGTAATTTTATTATTCAAAATTTATTATACATATATATATATATATATATATATATATATATATATATATATATATATATATATATATATATATATATATATATATATATATATATATATATACCGGGTGGAACATCATACCTGTGTACATAGGCGATTCATATGAGAAAAACAATTTTTTCGTGCGCATTGCTCCCCAAATTATTTTAGACAAAAATTCTTCAAATAAATGTTGTAGAGCATAAAATTCTGCATCTAAATCAATAAACAGAATTACTTTTACATGCTTTGTAACGACAGAAATTAAATAAGAAAATATTGTAAATTACGTTGAAAATATCAAATAGCCATGGAATTGAAACAAAAATAGAAACAAATAAATGTCTGACGTTTGACAGATAAATAACTAATTTGACGGTAAAATATCAAAATGAATTCAGTTTATTCTAACGAAGAAAGGGTTTTTATAATAAAAACTTTTTATAGTGGAAATTGTTTACGTATAATTAGAGATTTATTCGCCGTGAAATTTCCAAATAGGCCAATTCCAAGCGCTACAACAATACGCGCGTATGTTCAAAAATTTGAATCCACGGCAAGTGTTGCGGCGGAAAATAGTACAGGTAAATTTAAATTTGAATATTTTTTAAGAGATTTACAAACAAATCATATCTTTATTTATAGGAAATAAAAATAATCGCATTAATTTAGAAAACGAACAAACAGTTCTGGAATTAATAAATTTTAATCCTAAATTAAGTTCAAGAATAATAGCGCAGGAATGTGAGATTGCTCATTCTACTGTATTGCGCATTCTTAAAAAACATAAATACCACCCTTATAAGATGCAATGCCATCAAGACATTTCGCCCATTGATGAAGAAAGCAGGCGAGTTTTTTGTGAAGATATGCAAGAACGAGCAAATCGGGATCGTGATTTTCTTCCATCTATTTGCTTTACCGATGAGTGTACTTTTACATTAAACAATGAACCAAACGTTCAAAATGATAGGCACTGGGCTCTAGAAAATCCAAGATTAAATGTTACCACCAGAACGCAATATCCTCAAAAAATTAATATTTGGGCAGGCATTTTTAATAGCAATATTATTGGACCATTTGAGATCGTTGGCAACTTAAATTCTGAAACATACTTAGAACTCTTGATTAATGAGATCGGCCCTGCATTAGACAGCGTAGCGCGCGAAAATCAGGAGGTTAGGTTTCAACAAGATGGCTGCCCAGCTCATTTCGGAGTAAGTGTTAGAGATTATTTAAACCAAGCATTTCCAAATCGCTGGATTGGTCGTGGTGGAACTTTAAATTGGCCAGCCAGACCTCCTGATTTAGCACCTTGCGACTTTTTTTTATGGGGTCATCTTAAATGTAAAATTTATAAGCAGCGCCACCCAAATATTAATTCATTGAGAGAAGCTATCATGGAGGAGAGCGCCTTAATCACAAATAGGCAGCTCGCTAATGTAAGAAATTCATTCTACAATAGACTTGGTTATTGCTTGGCTGAAAACGGAGGATTATTCGAATATTTATTATAATAATAAATTGTAGTGATTATTTTATTCAGAGAATTACTGTTTGAAATTTGAATTGTAGTAGATAGGTCTTAATGTTTACATGAATTATTTCCAATTTAAAAAGATTTTCAATAAAAATCCTATAAAAAATAAATATTTCATTGAAATGTACAATTGTCGTAATAATAGGTATGGAGATTTTTGTATGAATTTAATTTACCTATTTATTTGTTTCTATTTTTGTTTCAATTCCATGGCTATTTGATATTTTCAACGTAATTTTCAATATTTTCTTATTTAATTTGTGTCGTTACAAAGCATGTAAAAGTAATTCTGTTTATTGATTTAGATGCAGAATTTTATGCTCTACAACATTTATTTGAAGCATTTTTGTCTAAAATAATTTGGGGAGCAATGGGCACGAAAAAACTGTTTTTCTCATATGAATCGCCTATGTACACAGGTATGATGTTCCACCCGGTATATATATATATATATATATATATATATATATATATATATATATATATATATGTATACATAATATATTTGATATAGTAGGTATTATTTTTCTTAGTTTACAGTATGTACGTACATAATATGGCAATATTAATATGCAAGTGTTATGTAATAACAATACTCTAATTTTGCTAACCATTTCAGATTTGGAATGCAAGGCTCGTTAAGAGGCACCTAAAATTCCTTTCTAACAATCCATTGCATCGTTCTATGAATGCACGAGCACACATTTGTAGATTATAACGATACTCAAGTGTATGGAGATTCTAGATTTGTAATTGGCGTCATTATAAGATCATAAAACGTACCCGGAATTATATAAAAACATAATTTGATTTATATCATCTAAGTATTGATACACCAAACACAAGTAACAGTGACAGACACAGTTTCGTGTGCGAATGATACTTTCAAGTTATTCATACCCATGCGATGGAATTGCGCTCGGAATATTCGCCAACGAACACACGATTTCGTTTCAAGAATACCAATATGCGCATCTCTCCCACTTACGTGTGCGAAAAATTTCAAGAATCGGGCCCCTGATTCTAAGGGGTGCATGTTCAACACCAAACCATTCTTCATCAAAATGCTCAAACACCGAAACTGGAATGCATCAAAATATTCAACACCAAACCGTGCTTTGTCAAAAAACATCATGGCGACCATGTTGCATACAATAGTCACCAGATTGCAGCAGGGTAGCAGCAAAATTTTAGTTATTCTATGTGTCGGTAGATGAATTCGTGGTCATAGACATAGAATGACCACTATTAAAAATGTGATAGACAAGTGATGTGTTTCTCTCATCCTGTATAGGTTATGGTAAATTAGAATTTGTCAATTGGATTCCTTGACAAATGTTTGCATTACTTGTAACATGGATTATGATGATATTGTACATATTTTTAAAAATTCTAATTTATAAAGGATATGTAATATTATTAAATTAATTATTTATTATGTAATATTATATATTTGAAATAGGTATTACATACTGTTTGTATTTATTTACGAAGCATTAGAATTATTTTATTTATAGTACGAAATACGTAAAATTCCGTAGAATATGGAGATCATGGATAAGTAGGGAAACATTATGTAACATTTAATGTAAATAAGAGATATTTTATAATTAAAATAAATATATACATTCTGGGTGTTGTATTCCGTATTGGAATCAAATCCTACAAAAAAAACGAGTATGTAAATATATAAAATTTATATAATATTATAAAACAATATTATTTACATAAATATTCGAACTATTCCATTGAGATCCACTCTGCAGAATGGACATCGATGATCCAGTTGCTGCAACTGTTCAGCACAATCTGCACATATGCAGTGATGACCATGACAGGCATGCGTTGACGGTGATGATAAACACACGCTACATCTTGGCTGTAAACGAAAATATATATATGGAACGCTGAAATGAATGATTGAGTACTTGTTGCTGCTGCTGCGGTGGTTCCTGTGGCATCAATGGTTCTGCTACAGCTACCGGTTTATCCATTCGTGCAGTTTCATAAACATCATCAATGATCTACAAATATATTGAAATGACATAATACAATAAATAACATAACTAAATGAGTTTGTTGAGAACCTCTGCGCACGAAGCACAGTGCAAAATCTCTATACAAATATCAACGAATAAACAAGGTAAAACCAACATTTATTTACCTTATTAGTCACTAACCAATGGTCATCTCTTCTCACCACACAAACACTATCACTTATCATAAAAACAATCCCTTTAAATAACTAAACTTATAGCTACCACGAGGTAAAAAAACTAAAAAACATTGCCGGCGGAGATTATCGATTGCTACCGACAGCTATCGACAAATATCAGCGCGGCCTTCAACCTGGCCAACGCGCAAACCATTCATGCCAGACTAGCGCAAACAGCGTGCTACTGTACGCATCGCTAAAATGGACTCCACCACAACAATAACCAACAATGAAATACAACTCCCAAAAACGCTAGCAGCATCAAGCAAAATATAAACGACACACAACAAAGAAACAAATACTATAATACCACCCGGCATGGAACAAGGCATAGCTATACAAGCGTACAGCGAAATAAATATTCGAGATTACATTACAGAGGTTGGTAAAATAATACCACCTGAAAAGATAGAATACGCATCACATATGTCCAACAATCGAATATTTATTTTTCTATCAGATATCGAAACAGCAAACTACCTAGCACAATTAAACACAATCATAGTTAAAAATAAGGTATCACAAATTAACAAACTAACAAAACCAAGAACAAAACTAATAATTTCAAACTGTTCTCCAACAATACCTAACACCTTCTTAGAACAATTACTAAAAAATTACGGAATAGCAATAAGTTCATCAATAAGCCATCTAAAAATAGGGATGCAGGACGAAGCATTCCGTCATATCAAGAGTTTTAGAAGACAAGTCTTCATAAATCCGGAAGAAAATAAAACAATACCAAACGACATTACATTCCAGTTCAACAATACAACATTTAAGATATTCATCATGAAGGACAATATTAAATGTGAAACTTGTAGCCGTTACGGTCACACAAAAGAACAGTGCCATCATTCTGAAACACAACAGAATATATCTAAACCGCAACAATCAAGACAACAAACAACCGAACAACCCAGCCAACAACCAATACTCCAAACAAACCGATTGAACCAACAAACCGAAGAACGACTAAATGACACCTCAACAGAACAAACAACTCAACAATTAAACCAACAACCAATCGAACAAGTAAATACAAATACAAATCAAGAATTTTTTTTCCAAATTTCCAACCAAAGCTACTTACGCCCATACCAACAAATCTACAACTAAATCAGAAATTAAATTCACAACAGAAAAACCAACCAAAAACCCAACAATCAAACCAACAAACAAACTCAAAACAGGCAAAAAATAAACAAAATATAAATAAACCAGGCACTAGCAAACAAAATCTAATCCCACAATCAGAACAACAACCACAAGACAAAGAAGAAAACACAATCTATAACAACAATAAAAACAAAAAAGAAGAAAATACTACTTTAACAAATAAAAAAACCTAATAGTTCTCAAGACACTAAACAACAACTGCTAAACCGAGGGAAATTACCATCAGATAAATTAAACCTAAACCAAAACGCCTCCCATAACAACGACAGCGACAACTACGAAAAAGAAAATACTACTCTTACTCTTACCCAAGACACCACAAACAACATCCAAAAATTTATCGATGAAACAGCGAACCACCTGTAATGAGAATACGCCCGGTTTATAGGTTTTATTAAACATAAATTTAGGTACTATTACAATAGAGTGACATATATAAATAATACATAGAAACGATAACACTGAACAAACAATTCAAGGGTAACTAGAATAAATATTATCACATTCTCCCCTTCGTAGTTTCTAAAGCTCATACGGAATCAACGCGCACAATGCTCATAATCTTGAAGGTAACTGGGAAGGCGCCGTTCTCGCCCAGAACGTCTAGAAGCAGGAGCTTCAGCAGGTGGTAAAAAACTAGAACGTCTATAGCCAGAAGCTTCAGCAGGTGGCGAAGGTGGTGAAGAGTTGGTGGGGTCAGAATCTTCCACTGCAGACTTTTCAGGAGAACTACAAGTAGGATTTATTAAAGAAGGATCTGAATCATTAATTTCAGAAGGTAAAGACAGAGGATAGTTTTCGATGTTAGTATTTTCTTTTAGTTGTACACCTTCAGCGTTACCAGTAGGAGCTAGATGTCGATTTGACACCGTGATTTCTCTACCATTTTGTAATTTTACATAACTGTAGTCAGGATTAGCTTCCAGAAGTTCCACTTCATCTACCAGAGGCTCATACTTATTCGCCTTGTTGAAACGCTTCATGAGAACTTTACCTGGATGCAACTATGTCGGAATGGATTGGCCGTAAGAAGATCGATGTGGATGTTGAAACATCAATTCGTGCGGAGTGGCATTTGTAGAGGTACACAAAAGTGAACGGATGCTGTGTAGCGCTTGAGTCAGCACAGATTCCCACATTTTTATCGGTAATTCTTTCGTCTTCAGTGCAAGGCGTATGGTTTGCCAAAGGGTTCCATTGAGCCGCTCCACTTGTCCATTACACTGGGGGTTATAAGGAGCAGTTCGACTAGTAGCGACGCCTAAGTTATGAAGAAATTGCTTTAACTCCGTGGACATGAATGCTGACCCTTGATCTGAATGTATATACGATGGCATCCCAAAGATGGAGAATAGATTAGTTAAATGCTTAACTACAGTATTACTGCTAACATCTTTGCAAGCATACGCAAAGGGGAACCTTGAAAATTCATCTATTATTGTAAGCAAGTATTTATTTTCAGTTGTTGAGGGCAGGGGTCCTTTGAAATCAAGCGATATTCGTTCAAAGGGTTTTGTAGCTTTAATTAGACTGCCTTCTTTTTTTATAAATCTTGGTTTGATTTCAGCACAAGTTTGACATGACGACACAGCACGTTTTATGTCTTCAATTGAATACGGCATATTCTTGCATCGAACCCAGTGTGCCATACGTGTAACACCAGGGTGACACAAAGACTCGTGAAGTTTCAAAAGAGTATTATTAGTAATTGCGGCGCAGGTTTCACGGGATAGCGCGTCTGCGACCACATTCTCTTTACCTGGTCTATAAGTCATGTCAAAGTTGTAGCTTGACAATTCCAAGCACCAACGTTGGATCTTCTCATTCTTTATTTTTGAAGAATGTTTCTGGTCTAACATGAATGAGACTGATTTTTGATCGGTAATAAGTCTAAATTGCTTACCTATAAGGAACTGTCGCCATTTGCGTAGAGATTCAATAATTGCACAAGCTTCCTTTTCAATCGCTGGATATTTTCTTTCAGACTCAGAAAGCATCCTGGAAAAGAAGGCAACAGGTTTTCCTGCTTGAGTGAGGGATGCCGCTATAGCGTATTCGGAAGCATCAGTTTCGACGGTGAATGGTATAGTAGAGTCTATTGCACAGAGGCTTGATTTTGAAATGTCTTGTTTTATTTCTTCGAAAGATTTTATTTGCGACGAGCTCAGAGGAAACTTTTCTGTAGCAGCTATTGGTCTAATTTTAGTAGAAAATTTTGGAATCCATTTGGAGAAGTGTGAAAAAAGACCAATAACCCTCTTCAGCGATGCGGAATCTTTTGGTACAGGCATGTCCAGCAAAGCACGAAGTCGATCCGGATCTGGCTTCACTACACCATTGCTTATGTTGTAGCCCAGAATATTAATTTCGGTAAGGTTGAAAGAACTCTTTTCTTTGTTTAACGTTAAATTATATTCTTCAGATACTTCGAGGAACTTTTGTAGTTTCTCATCGTGATCTTTACGATTAACACCACAAACTGTTATATCATCGAGATATGGGAATACTCCTTGTAAACCTCTTTTTCGAATAATAGTGTAGACTACTCTCTGGTAACAAGCAACGCCATTTGTTACACCAAAAGGAATGCGACAAAACTGGTATAGATTTCCGCAAGCTTCAAAGGCAGTATATGGTTTCTCGTGAGGTTGTATAGGGATTTGATGGTAAGCTGATTTCAAATCTATTTTGCTAAAAAATTTAAACTGTGAAACTTTAGCAACAACGTCTTCAATATTTGGTAGTGGATATACATCCAGTTGGGTAAAACGATTAATGGTCTGTGAATAGTCGATAACCAATCGTTTTCTATGATGTTCGCTTGATGTCACGAGTACTTGTGCACGCCAAGGGGACTTACTTTCTTCAATAATGTTATCAGCGAGCAGCTTTTGTATCTCTTTTTCAATAAAAGCTTTGTCTTCAGGAGAATATCTTCTTGATTTAATGGCTATAGGTTTGCACTCTGGAGTCAAGTTTGAAAATAGACTTACAGGTTCAATTTTTACTTCAGCTAGCATATATATTTTTAACGGCGGGTTGCATCCACCAAATGACATTTCTAGAGAAGAATGGTTTCTTAAGATGTCATGGCCGATGACAACGTCTGTACAAAGATCTTTCATAACAAGTAGTCGCGAGTCATTCCATTTATAACCTTGGACCTCTAAGTTGACGGAACAAGCATGATTGATATTGGATACTAGTGACGAAGAGGCCATGGACACATTTCGCTGCCAAGACTCTAATGGGAATCCATATCGCTGGACTACACTATGACTGATAAAGCTTACCGTGCTACCCGTATCAATGAGCGCCTTGACAAGTCGTCCATTCACATGTATAGGTATTGTGCTTCTATCCAACGCTGAGGCAGCAGATATTACACATGATAATGCTTCTTCTGTTATAGGCGATTCTGTAGAAGCTGAATTTTCTTTGGTTGATGTTGATGTACTTCTACAAACTTTAGCAAAATGACCACGCTTTCCACAGCTGAGACAAGTCGTATTGTAAGCAGGGCAATTTTTTCGTGCATGACGTCTATTTCCACAGAAATAACAGGAATTATTCTTAGAGTGGGTATTATTAATAGCAGCTGACGATGCTGAAAAGTTAGTTGCAGTCAGAGGTGTTGTATAGCTTTCAGAATGTATCTGGGCAAGTTCTAGGGCTCTGGCTTGATTGTAAGCATCATCAAGACTTAGAGTTGTATTCTCTAATAATCTTTGGCGAATGCCAGCTGATGAGAGACCAGCAATGAAGGCATCTCTTATAGAATCTTTTTCATTTTGATCAGCTGAAACTGCTTTGAATTGGCAATCTTTTGAAAGTATTTTAAGTGCTTGTAGATACAAATCTACTGATTCGCCAGATTGTTGCTGCCGTGTTGCAAGTTTATGTCGTGCAAAGATTTCACTTTTCGGTTTAATAAAGATTGCGTCGAGTACGGATATAGCGGATTCGAATGTTATACATTCAGATACGTGAGAAAATATTTTAGATATGTAGTTAATTAGTAACTTAACTTTAGTTTCTTCAGGAACGGGTTCAGGTGCAGTCTCCAAAAAGTTAATAAAGGTTTTTTTCCAGTGAATCCAAGCAGCACCATTGTCACTGCCAGATGATGGGTCTGCTTCGAAACGTTCGGGTTTTAAATATTTTTCCATATTGCGTTATTTTATGTTTAATAAATTGTAATGAGAATACGCCCGGTTTATAGGCTTTATTAAACATAAATTTAGGTACTATTACAATAGAGTGACATATATAAATAATACATAGAAACGATAACACTGAACAAACAATTCAAGGGTAACTAGAATAAATATTATCACACCACCCAACACCTGTAAAACGACCAGCGTTGAAGTCCTTCAGCTCTGAAGAAGATCTTACAAAAAGTAATGAACACGGAACAATAAAGAAGGTAACAAAAAAACCAAAGCCAATCGAACTCGACGAAAAACTCACAAAAGTCAAACAAAAAATGGAAAAAAATCCCGACAAGTACGTTATTACATACGAAGAACTTAAATATATCCTCGAAAACTGTCAAGGCTATAAAGACAAATCTGAACTTATACAAGAATACACCTCTGATATACCTAAAGTAATAAAAATACTTCATGAAATATACCCCCTCCTTGACGACTCCAAAATTAAAAACCGAGTAACTAGACTAAAAACTAATCTAAAACTAAACAAATTAACACCGACTTTTTCAAACACTCAAAATGACGACGATATCATGGAATCTTAACGGAATACATACGCGTTTTCCGGAACTCCAACTCTTAATATAAAAATTTGAACCCGATTATCTCTGCCTCCAGGAAACCCACCTGAAGCCAACAGATAAATTCACAATGAAAAATTTTAATATATACAGGAAAGATCGCGAAACTAACACCTACGGAGGGGTTGCGATACTGGTCCACAAAAATAACACCTCAACCGAAATACAACTTAATACACATTTAGAAGCTGTAGCCGTCAAAGTAGAATTCCCAGAACCTTGCACAATTTGCTCCGTGTATATAGCTCCTAACCAACAAATAACGTACAACGAGATAGACCAAATAATCAAGTCACTCCCTCCGCCTTTTATACTAACAGGAGACGTAAACGCACACAATCCACTATGGAAAGGAGATCATATCGACCCACGAGGAAGAGTCTTCGAAGCTATTCTGGATACAAACGTATTATCAAACAACGGAAAACCAACTCATTTCAGCACACAGTACGGCACTTTCTCAAGAATCGACTTAACAATCTGCGATCCAAGAATAGCCCCTAATTTACACTGGGACGCATTATCATCCCTGTACGGAAGCGATCATTCTCCCTTAATCATAAACAACCTATTAAAAAACTCCATCACACCAGTACCAAACAAAAAATGGAAAACAAAAAAAGCTAACTGGAATATCTTTACTGAAGAACTAAACAAATTCGAACTCACAAACCCCTATACTAGAAACATAAACGAAACAATAGAATCCTTTACACAAGCAATAAACGAAGCTGCAGAAAAATCCATACCCGAAAACAGCCAAACCTCGAAAAGAAGAACAGTTCCATGGTGGAACAAATCCTGCCAGGAAGCTGTAAAAAGAAACAACCAAGCCTTAAACAAATACAAGGAAAACAGAACAATAGAAAACCTAATAGAGCTAAACAGATCCAGAGCCATCAAAACACGAATAATAAAAGAAAGCAAAAGACAAACCTGGCAAAACTACATATCCAACATTAATCCAGAAACGCCATCAAAGATAATATGGAAAAAAATAAGTAAAATACAATGCAAAAAAAATAATCAGGCAAACAACAACTCTTACCAACAACAACCAAACTTTTGCGAACCCACAAGAAATAGCCGACACATTAGCATCCACCTTTGAAAAAAACTCAAGCGACCAACACTACGGAGAAACATTTTTGGAATACAAGAAACAAACAGAAACAAACAATTACTATATAGAAAATAACAACACTAACCCACTAAACGCCCCCTTTTCCACATGGGAGTTGAACTATGCAATAAATAACCTGAAAGCAAATAAAAGTCCTGGTCCAGACCAAATCCCAAATGAAATGGTAATACACTTCTCAGAAAAAACAAGAAATCAACTATTAAGTATATACAACCACATATGGACCAATCACGACTTCCCAAATTCCTGGAGAGAAGCAATAGTCATCCCAATCCTAAAACCAAACAAAGACCAAATACAACCTGAAAATTACAGACCAGTAGCGCTAACTAACACCTTAAGTAAAATCATGGAAAAAATTACAAACGACCGTCTTTTGTGGTACCTAGAAGCTCACAAACTTTTATCCAACACACAATGTGGTTTTCGCAAAGGGAAATCAACAACAGACCATCACATACACTACAGTCCGAGATACACAATGCTTTTAGAAATAGACAACACCTACTTGCGATATTTTTTGATCTAGAAAAAGCCTTCGACACGACCTAGAGATATAACATAATAAAAAAACCTACAAAAAAACAACATTCAAGGAAATATAATACACTTTATAAAAAATTGTTTACACCAAAGAAAATTTAAAGTACGATCCCATGGCTGCCTCTCTCAGGAAAAATATCAACAAAATGGAACTCCGCAAGGTTCACCCCTCAGCACAACACTATTTTTAATAGCAATAGACCAAATTACAACACAAATATCATTCCCCAACAAAGCCTTACTATACGCTGACGATCTAGTATTACTATGCAGAAGCAAAAACGTACACTCAGCCGAAAAACAACTACAAACAACGGTAAACAAAATTGAACAATGGACGAACACCACGGGCTTCACATTCAGCACCACTAAAACAAAACTCATCCACTTTTGCAAGTCAAGAAAAAATACATACCAACCGAAAATTAAACTCAACAACAACACCATCCCAACAGCAAGCAAAATCAAATTCCTCGGACTAACATTCGACAACAAACTCACATGGAAACCCCACTTAACGAATTTAAAAGCAGAATGCTTCAAAAGACTCAATATATTAAAAACAGTAAGCCATTTCTCCTGGGGAGCTCACGAACAATCCATGCTAACAATATACCAAATGCTAATTCGCTCGAAGTTAGACTACAGCTCCATAGTATTCCAAACAACTACATCCAGAAATCTAGCAATGTTAGACGTCATACAACACAATGCGCTCCGTATAATTACAGGAGCTTTCCGGACTAGCCCGATTAAAATCCTGCAGAATATCACAGGAGAAATGCCACTAGCAAATAGACGTGCTGAACTCACACTGAAATACGTAACAAAAATTGCAAGTAATCCAGAACACCCAACATATGCATACCTCTTCCTACAAGAAAACAACAACCGACAAATCAGACAGTCTACACCCTTACATACTATTATCCACAACACTATCCGCAATATAAACTTTACCATACCACAGTATACACAACATATACAGTAGCGAAACTCCTTGTCGGTACCTTTGAAGTTTTGATACAGAGCTGAGTACCTTGAATGAAGCCGCCATGTTCCTGTTGCGCGAAGTGGCGGCAATTCAAATGGTATAATATCACATTATACTGCAACCAGATATACAATACAAATAAAAATACGAGTATTCTACATGGCTTTAGTGTAATAACAGTATACTTTGTAACATGATGTGTTTTTACAAGTTATACACAAACTTTTGTCAGTGATTTAACGAAAATGAAACTATTTTACATACAGTATGATAAAGTTTTCTCAACTAAAGGAAAAATATGGAATAAAAGGAACTATTTTATGGGAATGGAATAAAAATTATTAGTAGTTTTGTCCAATATTTTAATGTTTTAAAATTATTATTTTTCTATTAGATCTATCTGTTTTGAAATTTCTATTAATAAATTTTAATGTGAAGAACAATCTTACTCTGGAATATAATTTAGTTAAATAATCATATGGAAACTGTGAACATGGATGGTGAAGTGAAAGAGACCTATTAAATCTGTACGGCCACAAGCTTGCATCCACAACAAAGATCTAATATATATATATATATATATATATATATATATATATATATATATATAAATTATTTACATCTATTTTCTTCATTCTTTACTTTTGTGGATCTTTGGGAAAACGAAAAAAACTAATTCCGGAACATGACATGTAAATATTTTTACAATTACTCATAGAACAGGTAATTTTTCCACGTTTTTTATCCATATTTTAATAAACGAATGATGCGTGAGATTTAAAAACACTTTTTTAATATCGTACAAGCAACCGTTCAAGAGTTTTATATTCCCGCCTTCTGACAAAGTCATTGAAAACAATGCCATAGGCGGCGATATCAACACGCAGACACGGATGCATATTTTTTGAGTCTTATTTGATGTACAAAATATACTGAAATTTAACTAAATTGTTATACATTTAAAATATATGACCGTTCAATATCTTTTATGTACAAATAAATAATTTTATTGAATATTTTAAATATGTGATAAAAGTTAAACTCTACGCCCATGTTCCTAAATAAATCCTGAGTTTCGCTACTGTATAATACTTTTTATACTGTGACCATACCCCAATCCATACAAGGTAACTCCATCAACACAACCCTCCCCCCTTGGTTAGCAACAGAACCAGAATGCCAACTAGAACTAGCCAATTACGACAAAGAAACCACCAACCCTATACTGTTCAAGAACATAATCAACCAACTCCGAGAAGAACACCAGAACAGCACAGAAATCTACACAGATGCTTCCAAAATAGAAAATCAAGATCATGCCGGAGTCGCCATTGTCATAGAAAACACAACCTATAAACACAGTCTACCAAAAACTAGAAGCATCTTCACTGCAGAGATATACGCCATAAGAAAAGCTCTGGATATAGTACAAAACAATAGAGATATCAACTACCTTCTATTCACCGATTCACTAAGCTCACTACTAGCCATAAAACGAATATACTCCAACCCCACACAAATTCAAGACATTCAAGAACGAATTACAACACTAAAACAGAACAACAACATGAACATCAAATTCATTTGGCTACCGTCTCACATAGGTATAACGGGAAACGAAAAAGCAGATAAAGCAGCCAAGGAAGCTACAAAAAACCCAACAGAAGATGTAACACCCGCCCAAACCTATGATATCATCTCAACTATAAAACACCTCTTGATAAGAAAATGGCAAGAAGAGTGGTCACAAGAAAGTAACAACAAGCTAAGATCCATAAAATCAAGCACAGAACGATGGATACCAAATGAAACAAGAAAAGCCCAAGTAGTCATGAATAGAATAAGAGTAGGACCTTTGATTATATACTACTAAAAGATATGCAACTATATGCAGACAAGTGAAACGCGTAACTTCAACGCGATGATATGCGAGTAAGTGCTGCCCTCTTCAAAGAGAGGAGAGAGAGCGTGAGACTGGACTGGGCTCTCCGGCTCTCCTCTCTTCAACAAGCGCGCGATCGGCAGCAGAACAGATCAGCAAGCACTATCACTATCCGAATTTCGCCCACTGCTTTGCTTTGCGCAACTATATAATTTCTCTGTTCAGTGTTCTGTGTATTTAAAAAAAGAAATAATTAAAATATCTAATTCGAGTCATAAATGTTTAAATATAAACAGTAATAATAATAGACGTGATAACAAAATTATGTAATTATTTACGTTTCCTGTGACAGATTCTGCAAAGCTACAAAAATGGTTGGAATATTGCGGAAATTTAAACGTGTATAATTTAACTAATGAAGAACTGTCATCAAGTATTCTATGTGAAAGTCATTTTAAGCCTGAATTTATATTAGGTTCTTCAAATAATAAGAAGAAAAAGACTTGTACGTCAGGCTTTATCTTTTAAATTTGAAATTATTTCAACTAGTTCACTACCAACACCCAAAGTATGTGTTAAACAACCAATAAAGAAAGTATATTGTAATGTTAATAAAAAAAATTATGATGTTCTTGAAAACTGTACATGATGAAGTAACATAATTGACTCCACCAAAAAAGAAATGCTACCGTTCACTAAATTTTTCGACTTATTCAACAAATATTCCCATTTCACCATAATTAGATATAACACCAAGAAAGAGAAACCTACTACAAAACACTAAGAAAAAATCTGATGTGACACAATACCTCCCGCAATTTAACTTTTATTAATTTTTTTTTAATAATTTAAATATATACTTACATATTTACTGGAAACTATATTGAATTCCTTCCCATATGACTTTTGTCCTATTTACTTTTTTTTAAAAAAACGTTCCCATTAATTTGAAATGATTAATTCTTTGACAGTGACATTCACCTGTCAGTTACATACATTTGAGAACTGAACTGTGTAACCAAGCAGTTGTGTTTGTTTAAAGCGTTGGCTTCGGGATTTAAATTAAAGATAATTTTATAAATTCATCCATAAAATATATGGAAAAAGTATTAATGCTAACCTGTAGGAAATTTAATAATCTTTAATTTTTATAATAACATAAATCTCTAAAAATTATCATTTAAAGGTATTTTTCGAAGAAAAACTATTTTGAGCTTCAAGTAAAGTGTCATTTCCTGTTATTTGATTTACACTAAAATTTAATGGCTTCTTTCTATATTAAAATAAGATAGAAATACAAGGTTTCAAAATTTTATAAATGAGTATTTGAGTTAGAGCGGAAGACCCACACATTCATACACACACGCACACACAGACATAATAGAAAAAATGTTAAAATTGTAATATCAATTTTTTACTAAATGTATCATATGCCATTTTTTTATTTATTATATTTATTTTTTTATTATTTTTTTTATGAAATTAATAAAAAAATAAGAAGAACAGTCATATGGAAATCCAAAAAAAAAAAAAACTATACTCATGTTCTTGGAGAAAAAATAAGATTTTGACTAATGTTTGAATAAATTTATTTTAGTTATTTTTTATATTCATAAAATTGATATAAAATTAATTTATGTATTTCCTAAATTAATATTTTTTTGTTAAACAATGTGAATGAATTTATTTTGGAATCATAAACCTGTTTATGCGCCCTCATAAGCGGGCGTAATTTGGCTTTTATTGCCCGGCAACAGCTACTCAAACATACCAAAATTGTGGTTTATGGATAAAGGTCAAACAACACAACAAATTATATATATATACTTTCTCGTACACTTTTTTTTGACTTGTGTGGAACCAACTTGCCTTGTGCAGCTTCAAATTCATGCAATATTTTTTTTGGAATAACCGATATCTGTCATTTTCATACGACATTAAATTATAATAAACAACATAGCAACACTAATAAATTACGTAGAAACCACAGCACACTTACAATTCACAACGCCAGTATAACGATAATGATTTACAAATATTGGCCGCGAACAGGCACGTGAGTAGAGTGACCTTAAAGTGCTTTTAATCAGCTGATTTGTGTGCTCGTGTCACTTTGATAAGAATAATATCACTTTGACAAGACCAAGGTTTTGATTTATTTTACAATTTTCAGGCAGTATAACACAAATTAAAAGTAATAATTTTTTAGCAGTTCAAAATTAAAGTAAGTTAAAACATTGGTCTTGTCAAAGTAACATTGTTCTTGTCAAAGTGACACGCGCACATATGTCAGCTGATTCCAAGCACTTCAAGGTTGCTCGAGTCACGTGTCTTCTCGTGCTCTATACCTATTGAATCCTTGAATTTCGAGAACCAAAATAAAATAAAATATTGTATGTGTAGCCCCCTTGACCTGATTAAGAACGAAAAGAGTAGGCGGCTAATATTTCAATGTTATTACATAGTTTTTTGTTTTGTAAATATTGATAAGTTTTGTTTAATTTGGGAAAATAAAACTGTACGTCTTAAATCTTGGCCTTATATATACATCTTTACAATTTACCTTAAACTGTATTTTTACATACATTTGTACCACGGGCATAATTAAGATTATAGCATTCGGGACAATTAAACATTCCCTCGTGTTATAATCTTTTAATTATGCGCTTAATACATAAATAACTATTATTTTGTATATTATTCTATTTATTTACCAACAGATAAATTTACATCTATTTTACGACGAATACATAGGTACTGCAAAATGTACGTACCTACTCTGTACTCATTTCATTGCCTATTAGATTGTAAAAAGTGTGTTCAATTTGTTCTGTTTCATATAATTTATAATTTCTTTTTAAATAAAGTATATACCAATGACCAATACAAACGTTCTTTTTTTTATTCCTCATTATGTTTAATTATATCTACTTAAATAGTAATAATTCGTAAAAAATGACAATTTTAATTTATTTAACTTTTTTATATCAACAATTTACTGAAAGAGACAAACCCTAATATTAAGCAAATGTAATGAGAGAGAGAGAGAGAGAGAACGCGGTGGCTGGCATCTATTATAAACTATACAAATCAGTTTAATTTAAATCATGTTTAGACTGATAGATGGCTCTGCTGTTTTCTGTACAAAATACGCGTTTCACCAATATACCTATAAATAAATATACTGCTGATGTCCTATCTCTCACTTAAGAGGAGTCTGCTACAAACAGTATTGTCTATCCTTGTCAGTTAGTGTAAGAATTTCCCTCCCGCTAGTTCCCCTTTCTCGTTCTATACCAATAAAATCAAAGCAATCTGGCGCTTGCGCGGTGCTATTCTTACAGACAAGTGCAGCTATATATGCAGATATATATGTCTGCACTCGTCCAATGTTAGTCTCACAAATCTCACTCCCACCAGCAGTATATTAGTTTTATAGGTATATTGTTTCACCGTACGAGCAACGGTTGCCTATCTTCCATGGTACTATATAATCAAAGGTAGGACACACAAGAATTACCCACCAACACTTATTTCAACGCACAGAACCATCACAGTGCGAAGACTGTAACATACCCATCACGGTTCAACATCTAGTAAATGACTGTCCAAAATACCGAACCGAAAGAGAGAAATTCAAGATCCCAGCCACACTCGAAGAAGCACTAACCAACAACAACGACGTCACCAAAAAAGTAATAGACTATTTAAAATACACAAACATGTGGAATAAAATATAAAAATAATATTATATCAACTATGTAACACACACTGTATATACAACTTACGCCAATAACCAAAAGGTTGAGGCATCTTTCTTTACAATAAAAACAAAAAAAAAAAACAACTAAATAAATGTATTTATTTATTTTATCTTTACGTATAGAGAGTTTAATTTAGTGCTGTATAACAAACCAAAATAATATTTTTTATGGGAAAATTTATAGAAAAATAAAATTGGCTTACTTACGGTAATGTAAAGTAATACTTACACTGTCCATTAATTGTAATTCTGCTTCCTCAAATGAATTATTATCAGATAAATAATTTTCAAAAGTATATATGTACGTGTCACATTATGTAAATCGCCTGCTAAAACCCAAGTAGTCCATATCACAATAAATTTACCTAATACACCAGAAAAAACAACTACAACTTCAAAATAATTTGCTTCAAGCGAAGACAAATTCAATAATAACGTGCTAATTCTGTAAAGTATCAATAAAGATTCAGGTATTGTTCCTACCAAAAACCAAATTTTGAACCAATCATGCACCTGCATTTCTCACCCCCTAAAAATTTATCCACCAATCATATCTGAAATTCATATTGTATCAGTACTTACAAACAAAGATTATTAAAAATAATATATAAAAATAATATCATTAAGACAAACTTTGTATATAATTTTCTAAAAAATAATACAAAACATGCAGTAAATAAATGTAAATAACACATGAAATCCATGACTCCCGTGTTCATAAAGTTTATCACGAGACAATTGATTACGAAGAAATGATCATGTGGAAATTTAACTGTAGAATAGAAACATTGTACGTATAGAAAATTTATTGCTAATAAAATTTATCGCTGATAAATTATTAATCGCTAAGGCTGTGAAATACATTGATATATTGATGAATAGATAATATCAGTAAGTATTGATATTTATCAATAAATATCGAAGCTTATCGTTATCGATATCACGTACCTATAATAGGTATTTATCGGTAAGATGAACCACGGATTGACGTAGATTGGCATACTCAGAAATTGGTAATAAACTGGGATTACTTTTTGGCCATTTAAAATTCGAAATAATTTTGGCGTCGGTCGGGATCCAAACCGAACATTTAGGAGATAGGTATGAGGTATAAACAGTACTATTACAATATTGAAATAGGCTATGCAAAACCCAACAATTAATACGACTGTTACCTGGGTTACACTAGCAGTAAAGCCATTTTTATTACATTATTTCTAATTTTGAATACCATTTTTTTCGAAATAATTGTTATATAAGCATATATTTATTTATATAGTTTAAATAAAAAATCCATCTAATGGGTTAGTAGTATATTGTTCAATGAGCATGTAATGTATGGTAGCGAGTGATGTAAATCATTCGAATAAGAAATAGCTATTACATGCGAATAGAATACTATATACATAACTGTCAAATAATAGCATATCAGTGACATATTTGTATTGAAAAATAAGTAGAATTTTTCACTGACAAATGCAAAAATGTTTTTGTTTACATACAAATCTAGTTATCGTTGTAGTCATAACAAAATTATGAAGTTATTTGAAATCTAATATAAAATCTTAAAACCGACTATTCAGCTACAATGGACCTTTTCAATTTAACGGTTATCTCTTTCTATCGCTGCAAATAGGAAGAAAATGGCGCAAACAACTGCCAGTTGGGCTGTTAAACAAAACGTCAAAAATATTAAAGTCGTTAAAATACCTGTACTCTCGGAGAAAATTTGCATCGTTAGACATTAAAAGCTTTTGTAACTTATTTCGATAAGATTTTTTTAAGATATTCTCACATTTTACGTCTAAATTTTTTTAGAAACAAACGCCACAGATCTCAGTTGTTCTTACTATGCGCAGATCCCCATTGCGCATATCTTATATCTCTTGAAATTGATAAGGTCCTTTCAAGCTTAACAAGAAAATAAAAGTATAAAAAATGACAAAACTAGTGTAATTTTGGCTTTTTATGTGGAAAGAATAACCTATTATAAGTAATTTTGTTCGTACTCTTTGAAAGGTAGGATTTGAATTTGACATAACGATTGAATATTATTCCATTGAACTGTCAATATTATTCAATTAGCAATAGTGACGAAGGTCATTAATTGATAAAGATCGGTTGAATTATTTATTTATTTATTTATTGTAAATTCACTCTACAGAGGAATTGTTTAAGTGAGTGTACATAAATTTCGTCGCGTGACGCGCGAGTAGTGACACCTAAATACATATAAATATATATATATATATATATATATATATATATATATATTTACCGTGTGTCTATTTTAAAGGTGTACATAGGAGATTAACATGGGAAATCAGTTTTTTGCAATTTCCTGCTCGCCTAATTATTTTAAACAAAAATGCGTCAAATAAAAGTTTTAGGGTATAAAATTCTACATCTAAAACAATAAACAGAATTACCTTTACATGCTTTATAACGACAGAAATTAAATATGAAAATGTCGAAAATTACGTTAAAAATATTGACAGCCATGGAATTGAACAAAAAATAAATAGATGCTTGACACAACGTAAGTTAACTTCTTGGTTAACTTATTTGACGTTTCTGACAATTTGATTTGATTCAAAGAAAATGTCGTTAATTATGGAAATAATAGAAATATAAAATTAATTAATAAAGTTAAGAAAATACAGTTTTGTTTAAATAATATGAATATATCAAAAATTCAACATTGCGTCACAAAATTATGTATGATGCTGTTATGTACTCTCAACTCATTTCCAATACATTACTTAGTACTACAGAAGGGGTCTACACTTATCATTCCTAACACTCTTTCTTAGAGTAGCGCACGATCTGCTCGTCCTATATTTTGATTACGCAGCTCACATGTATTTTTTGAAGACACATTAGCAGTCTTTTCAAATTTTGTCACGAATTTAGCTCTTCATTCGTATAAATGTTCATTTTTTAATCATTTCAGACAATAAAACTAGAGACAAAATCAAATTGTCAGAAACGTCAAATAAGTTAACTTACGTTGTGACACATAAAACGTCAAGCATTTATTTATTTTTTGTTCAATTCCATGGCTGTCGATATTTTCAACGTAATTTTCGACATTTTCATAATTAATTTCTGTTGTTATAAAACATGTAAAGGTAATTCTGTTTATTGATTTAGATGTAAAATTTTAAGCCCTAAAACTTTTATTTGACGCATTTTTGCTTAAAATAATTAGGCGAGCAGGAAATTGCAAAAAACTGATTTCCCATGTTAATCTCCTATGTACACCTTTAAAACAGACACACGGTATATATATATATATATATATATATATATATATATATATATATATATATATATATATATATATATATATATAACTATTATTAAATTAAATTATAAATTATTGGTTCTTGCAAGAAATATAGCAGACAGTACTTTCTTGAACCTACAAATGCTGTTAGAAAATATATCTAATTCTAATAATACATTTACATATTTGTTGTAAATAAAACACATCTGTCTGACAGGTGAACGTAGTTCGTAGTTTGTCCTTGGAGTCGGGTAAGCAAATGTCAGTTTAGTTCGAGATCGAGGAACAAGAAAATTTAATTTTGAGAGGATAGCCGAATCATCTACCGAGTTATTGACTAATTTGTATAGATATAAACATGATTGCATTTTCCTACGGTCGTCCAAGGACAGAACTCGATTAGACAGTTATTGTAATTAAATTCATTAGTAGGGTAAACATGATATTGTTTAAAGTAAATATATATATTATGAGTATATTATTTGACAATTGCGGATAAAAAATTATATAGGTTACCATTTAAAGAATATAATTTTGTTATACCGTTTGAGTACCACTGGTTGAATTTTCAGTTTGTTATTACTGATAAATTAGACCCTTATTCTTCATTATTTTTTTATATGTAACATTTTTCTCTAAAGTTATTAATTCGCCCAAAAAAGCGTTGCTTGTTTTAAAGTTAACACCCTGTATAGTCAGAACACACGTAGCCACCTGTGAGGCAAGCAAATATACCTATAAAACTAAAATATACTGCTGATGCCCTATCTCTCACTTAAGAGGAGTCTGCTACAAACATTAATGTCTATCCTTGTCAGTTAGTGTAAGAATTTCCCTCCCGCTAGTCCCCCTTTCTCGTTATACACCAATAAATCAAAACAATCCGGCGGTTGCGCAGAGCTATTCTTATAGACAAGTGCAGCTATATATGTCTGTACTCGTCCAATGTTAGTCTCACAAATCTCACTCCCACCAGCAGTTGCTGAAAAAGCCAAATACGCGCCAAATTTAAAATTACATATAGAAACAAATTATAAATGGGATGAATTAATAGATTTTTTAAATATTTATTGCGTGTATTTTAAAAATTATATTTATTATTTTAATAATATAATATACATTTATTACATATATAGCAAATTCACAATAAAATAGGACTATGAATTTAAAAATAATATTTGCTTATTAAATAGATGCCTTTTGTATATGTGGTGGAAAATTTGGAAATACAAAAGATGCTGAGTCCAATCTTATTATATATGTTCCAGGCCTTTTCAAATAATCAGTTGCAAGAAAATGATCACTGCAAATTTTTGAAGCTTTTGTACGTGTGAAATCTTTTCTTTTTATGGCATCTATCCATAATCGTAATATACCACTATTATTTAACAGAAATCTGTAAAATATTTAAACCAGTATTATGAATGAATATATAACTCGTCGAGAGGAACAATATTTCTTAATAATTTTTTCTCGAATTCGCATATTTTTTTAGCATTTTTACAGCAATAGCTCTGAAAAATTTTGTTTTAGCAATTGACAGTTCTGTGCGTTGTTGCAATTAAATTTTGACATTAGTAGTAAACTTGTTAATAAGGTAAAATTTTGTCAAAATGCTTACGTTTACAAATAGCGAGTACACAGACATTGTAATTACTTACCTATGGTTTATTTATTTATTCGCATCTTTACTACAATTTAATTTGTGGTTGATATAAAGATAGTTGCCAATGCATTTAGACGGAGCGTTTCCAAATCATACTGTTCCTAATATTCACACATTGGTTAATCTTGTATATCTTTATCACAATACGGTGTCACATATGACAATTTTTAAAAAAGCAACAGTTGTATCCATACCATTTGCAAAAAGTTCAATGTTTTCAGCACATAACAGACTTCAATTTTGGGAATGGCTTATAATGTTCATTAATGAGACTAAATTTACTTTGGAAGGTGTATTTATTATGCACAAACCACATTTCGACAGACGAAAATGCTGTAAAATTTTCATTAAATAATGTTTTCGCGGGAACAATAAATGGACGACTAATTATTGGTACTCATGTACCTTGTTTAAATAGACAAGAGTTTGTACTTACATTTTTTGAATAACGTATTTAAACTATTATGATTTGTGGACGATAAATAATCATCTAATAACCTAATAACTATGCTTTTGCTCTTCCTCGTTACCTGGTTCCTCCTCTATTCACAGGTGATTAAAAGTCTGGTTTAATACACAACTTATTAATTTTGTCATCTAAAATTTAAATTTCTTTATTTTAAAAATTGTACTATTACGAATTAATTAATAATAAATGTTATTTCCGTTGATTCGTTTACTAATTACTGTGACTGCAAGTGTAACCGATAACCGACAATTTTTGAGCTGTTGGTATCCCACTTGAATACGGCAGCAGCCATTTGTACTCCATGGGCGGGTAACGAAATATGCAGCAAATCTTTAAAAAATTTAACTCAAAATCTAAAAGACTTTGAAAAAAAACTTATTAAGAAATGTTGTTGCTCTCGTTATTATCAATCACTTATTTCATTTACACCCTGTATATATGTCGAGGGTTATCTTTGCTATGTCTATTTGTGCACCCAAAAGTACTACAAGAAGACGGCATATTGCCTTTTATTATAGAAATATTTCACTTAAAGTATTTATTCACTAAGAACACAACACAAACACCACTTTATTTAAGAAAACTGCTATATAATGTAATAATAGACCAACGAACGTTTGACGTTTTGCAATTTCTGCAAATGGCGCCGTACCCCCACCACTTGCCTCACATGTTAAACGTATGTTAGCTATCCAGTGTTTTATTAGAACATCCTTGAGTCAGAATTGATAATACAGGGTTTTAATGAATACGTGTTACAAATTTATAGGGTTTGTAGGGGATGCAAAATAGACTAAATTTTATTATAAATTCATATGCGGAAACGAACCGTTTTCGAGCTACAGCCTCATAAAAGTGTAATTATCTACTTTAATTTTAGTTGGTTGTGAAATTAATTCTGTTATTTTGTTAAACGTACCGGCAATATTTCAGGGATGAATTCCAGAACACAGCAATGAGTACCTGTGAGGTGACGCCTAATAAACGCCCGCACGGTACAAATACGTCATCATCATTACCGAAATTTGTGTATAAAGCAGATTGGAACATCCAGCAACGAGTAATATGCCGTGATGATATATATTTTTTTTAATACCAGAACATATTGTAATGTTTTTTTTATTTTTATTTACATGAAGTGTAAATATGAACTAATTATTATTAATTAAAATAAAGATTTATTAAACTATAATTAAATATGAAAAGATAATTAGCAATAACTATTACTAATATTAAACAATTATTAAAAACTAATTAAGACTATCAAATTGAATTTACGAAAAGAAAAATTAAAATCATTTGGATAAAAGGACACAGCGGTATCACCGGTAACAATAAAGCAGATGAACTCGCTAAAAACGCAAGTAAAGAAGGAACAATTCTGACAATACCTACCATAGGATCCGACATTAAAACGAAAATACTAAACCAACACTTAGTGGAATGGCAACGTCAGTACACTGAAATCAGCTCCTTGAAAGGCAATTTCTATTACAGAATTAACCAAAAGATTCCCAAGAAACCATGGTTTACAAATATCTCTCTTACAAGAAAAGAGATAATTCAAATCTGCATATTAAAATTCAACCACAATATTACGCCAGCTCATCTGTTTAAAATTAATATTCTGGAATCTCCAAACTGCACCTGCTCTTCCGACATAGAAACCAAAATAGCAGATAGCAATCATCTGATACTTCAATGCCCATTATATGCTCAACAGCAAAAAGAATTATATAACGAACTAGTAAAACTCAATTTAGCATTATCAACCTCAGTCCCCATTTTATTAGCTGAAAACAAGAAACAAATCTACGAAATCATTTAAAGATATTTAAATAATACCAAAATAAGAATATAAGCCCTCTCTATACACTTACCGACATGCATCTACATTTTTCACCGCAGTAACAATCTCCAGCCTCTAATGTAACCCACTCCAAGATCTTACTCCAGTTTGTTTAAAACCTAGAAGCCGTGACGGATCTCACAGGCAACCTTTGTCCTATCTTGTGTCCTTTGTCAGACATTCATACCACATAGACACTAACAAATTGTCATTGGCTAATCGGCATCGTATCGAAAGCCAGGGGGGTTAAAAAAAATTAAGACTAAAACTATAATTAACTAGATAACACTAACACTATTTATTTATTTATTTATTTAACCAATTAGCACTACTATTTATTTCCACGATATTACTAATTATTTATTTCACTACGCGTTCCAATCTTAGACTGCCGGTCTGTTGTAGACTCTTATAGACTGTTTACGCGATATTTATATCACTATGTTTATGTCACTATATACTTATATTATATTCAACTGTTCGCTTACCGACTTTCACAGCGTCTATATACTCAACTGACTCAACAGCGTCTGTATATTCAACTGCTCGGACATAAGTCACACTTTTCATCTCACTATCTGTCTTTTTATGTAACAGTCTAACTTCCACAGCTTCAGTATCACCGACTGTCCATATGCCACAATTCTTCATCACTACTGCCGAGTATCCACTTCAACTTGCCGTTACTGTCCTCGTATACCTAGCTTCCCAATACTCGACAACACTACCGACTATTCACATCCACAGCTATCTCAATATACCAGTAACTTCCCGAGTACCTACTCGACGCTAACTGCATACGCTCACTACGATACTGCTGTACTTCCCATTAACACTTTACTCTCTAACACTCTATGTAACTAACTCACTCCCGAGCATAGCTGCGTCCCTTCTATACAGCTGCGATTACCTTCTAGAAACGCTCTAGAATATTTGACCGCATAATAACAATGAACACAAATGGTTCAGGCGACCGGATGTAATTAAACATGTCGCGACTCGTCTGTTCACGTCGCCCGGCTGCTAGCGCGATTACGTCACCGCTATAGACACTCGCTTACAGCGGCGGCGACGGCGGGCGTTCCACGTTACAATATATTAAAATGACATACTTTGCACCCAAAAATTAATGCACAAATGTCAAAAAAAATTGACAGTTGTTGAAAAAATAAATTAACCTAATTTCTGGCATACCCTGTAACTCAGTGGTTAATTTTTAACTGGTTAAAAAATATAACCAATCAAGTATGTTAAATATAACAAAAATTTGGATTTTTACTTGTCAAATCATTATTTATTGGATAAAATTTTAACCATTTGTTAAAAATTAACCACTATACTACACAATAAGCCCGTTTGACAGATAAATCGCAAACATTTGTTAATTTTTAGTTATAACTTCATGGCTATCGCTATTTTTGGGGTAATTTTCGACATTTTCATATCTAATTTCGCCGGTATAGAACATGCTAAATTAATTTTGCTTATGGCTTCTGATGTAAAATTTTATGCTTTATAACATTTATTTGAAGCTTTTTTACTTAAAATAATTAGGTATGATTTTACATGTTAAATTCCTACATTCCGGTGTCGCGGTCAACACCCTGTATAAACTCTCGAATATACTATTAGTGCTTCATACATTTATAACGTACCATATAGTTAACTGATAGTTCATTTTCGAACGTAGTCCTGTCAATCAAGCTGGCAAATCTATTATTCACATAATGTAAAATTTTGTTATTTTCAATTTTTCTTATAGGATAAGAATTGGAGGTCTTAAAGTTCCTTAGGTTTTTATTACATCATGTTATATTATACAATAATACGACGTTTCGTGCGACATCCGCACATCGTCAACTTAAATAGAACAACACAAAATAAATATAAAGTTAAAATATAGAAAAACTTAAATAACTCACCAAGAGTAAAATTCGTAGTTTACAATATTACATGTTGTAAGAATACAGTATTAAATAATGATATATTTAAAACACTGATCCCATTACTTACTGGGAACCGCTATAAAGAACGTGTCTGATGGTAGGTAGCTAGCGAAGTTCTGATTTGCAAAAATTAATATGAGACACATTGAATAAACAGACCATATTATTTATTATAGCGCCTCTACCGGCAGATTTATGAAATGAAAAAATCTGGTGTGGCCAACACAATACCTCCCGCCATTTACAGCCCGAGTCACAAAAAAAGATTAAGTTTTTTGGATTAGCGAATTTTACTCTAATTTTGACAGTTTATTTCTTAAAATATAGTCTAATCTAATCCAAGTAACTACCATTTACAGGCATAATTAAAAAAATATGTCGCACTTTACAAAAGAATCACAACAAAACATTAGTTTGAGGTTAATTGTCAGTGACAGAAGAGTAAATAGGCACTTAAATTGTAATGGTTATTTTATTGATTATATATATATATATATAAACAATTTTAAAAAGACAATTGTTACTATCCCTCCCATTTATTCTTCTACGCATGTACATTTATTTAATGTATGTCTCATATTAGTTTTTGCAAATCACAACTTCGCCAGCTGCCTAGCATCAAACACGTTCTTTGCAGCGGTTCCCAATAAGTAATGGGCTCAGTGTTTTAAATATATCATAATTTAACACTGTATTCTTGCAACATGTAATATTGTAAACTACGAATTTCACTCTTGGTGAGTTATTTATTCAAGTTTCTTTTTTAAATATTTTAATTTTATACTTATATTATATTGTTCTATTTTAGCTGATGATGTGCGGATGTCGCACGAAACGTCCTATTATTGTATAACATGATTGTTATAATAATTTTTTTCAATTTTTCCTAATTATTATCAAAAATATAAATTTGAAACAAACATCTTTATTTATAACTATATTTATAGGCCAATTCTAAACAAATCTGTAGGTTTTACAGATCTGTAAATCTGTAAAAGAAAAACTGACAAAAACGCATCTATTTTTACTGACAAAATTGAATTCAACTAAAACAATTAATATGTTGTCTGACAGGATAGTTTTCTTCAGTATCTGCTTCCCAAGGTCAACAAATCACATGACTGTTGGCCAGTTGCCAGATTGAGGATTTTCCCCTATATTTAGGGGACTTTCTCTCGTAGAGGAAAAAACAGGCGAACAGTTGTTCTGGGGATTTTTTAGGGGACGGATGATAGGAATTGTAATTATACTAAACAAACCAAAAATAAGTAACCAAATTTATTTAAAAAAAAATAAAATATTTCATATACAATGATTGGTGTTGGAATTCCGATTCTACTTGGGCACATACTCTGGGTGTATCAACTTTGAACCATCCCAGAGTATGTTAAAAAGATTTAATTCTGAAAAACATTTACAAATGTAAGGACAATGAAGTAGATATTATTGATGTATTTAATTTAGAATAAGTATAATTTTTAACGGTTTTATTACTTCTTAATATATTTTGTTTTAGATATGCTATACCTTGTTCCATTTAAGCCATTCAGTATTGCGGAGCATAGGGAATAGTTTTGACCTCTCTGATTGGCTGAAATTAGAGACAAGTTTACCCAATGTAATTTCGGCTACTTCAGATTTGTGGTGTTGCCAGTGCCATCTACTGAATGGCTTAAATGGAACAGAGCATAGATAAATTTTATTTGGGGTATTTTTTCTTTAAATCTTGTTGACTTAGGAGATTTTTGGATTTCATTTGGGGGAAATCAGTATAAGTCATCTGGCAACCCTGCTGTTGGCATCGTAACAATATTTTCATCAAATGGAATTATTATTTACACTTTTTCATATGGGCATTTAAATTAGAATTTTACTGTGACTTGCCATATGTTGTTTTAAATGACAATTTTGTCTAAATGGTTTATTACATGTCGGACATTTATATGCTCTAATTCCAGCGTGAATTTGGCTATGTTTGTTTAGATTACCTCTATGTGTAAATTGTTTATTGCATATTTCACATTTATAGTCCTTTATTCCACTGTGAATTGCCATATGTGTTTTTAAATTAGCATTTTGTGTAAATGATTTATTACATGTTGGGCATTTATATGCTCTTATTCCACTGTGAGTTGCCATATGTATTTTTAAACCACAATTTCGTGTAAATAGTTTATTACATGTCTGACATTTATATGCTCTAATTCCAGTATGAATTTGGTTATGTTTGTTTAGATCTCGTCTATATGTAAATTGTTTATTGCATATTTCACATTTATTGTCTTTTTTTCCACTGTGAATTACCATATGTTCTTTTAAATAAGAATTTAGTTTAAATGATTTATTACATGTCGGGCATTTATATGCTCTTATTCCACTGTGAGTTGCCATATGTATTTTTAAACCAGAATTTCGTGTAAATAGTTTATTACATGTCGGACATTTATATGCTCTAATTCCAGTGTGAATTAAGCTATGTATGTTTAGATTACTTCTATGTGTAAATTGTTTATTGCATATTTCACATTTATAGTCCTTTATTCCACTGTGAATTGCCATATGTGTTTTTAAATTAATATTTTGTGTAAATGATTTATTACATGTTGGGCATTTGTAGTCTTTTATTCCACTATGAATTTTCACATGATTTATTAAATGAAATTTATTTATAAATGATTTACTACAAGTAGCACATTCAAATATTCCAATTTTTGTGTGTATTTTCATGTGGCTTGTCAAGTTTGTCTTCCGCTTAAAACTCTTATTACAAACGATACAACTAAAACCGTTTTTAGATTTCTGAATATCATTATTTATAGTAATCGAGCTGGCATATGCTTTATCAATCTGATTATCATCATCAGAAATACATTCATCCTTCTTCACACTTTGCAGAATATTTTCATATAATTCACGATCCATAGCAGTTTCTTCCAACGGTTCTTCTTTAATTGTTTCTAAATTTTGATAATAATTAGTTATTGCTGTCGAATGTTCCATGATCTCCGTGCTGCTCTCCACGGTTGCTTCTTGATCAATTAATTAATGAACGACTGAAGATTCGTTTCACAAATAGAACAGATACACACACGAATTCTTTCCAACTTAATAATTGTCTGAAACAAAATTTTCGTTAACTAGTAAATATTTTTTCAGAACTCCTAAATCATTATTTTTATAATGGGATATGTGACCATAGTCGAATTTCAATATATGTCATAAAATATAAAACTAACCACTGTAGCTTCTCATTACAATAATAAAAACTAAACATTAGTTTGTAATAGTAGATTTATTAGCAAATTATGAATTCAGAAAAGCGTATGTTGAGAAAGCAAAACATATGATCAAATAACATGATATTTAGAACAAAGAAAACTGTAATTTTGAAACGATAAATCATTTTTTACTTAACTTTTGATTTGCAGTTTATTTCAACAACAAAAACTTTCGTAATACATGGCTTTATGAACATCTTCAATATTACTACATACTGTATACTTACAATTTGGATGATTTTCTGAAAGGAGTTTATGTACTACTTCAAATAGCCTATATAAATAACCTTAGAAGTCTTCCTAAAGAAAAGTAAAATAAAGAAGTTTACGTCGATAATGCAATCATCCGTTTGAAGTTTGGAAAAGTATAATATCAGTGAAATACTTTCAGAATGATGAAGCTTTTATACTTCTGAAAATATATGACGCAATATTAACAAAAGAGAAGAATTAAAAACCAAGTTAAATGTGAAACTTACCAAATTTAATTGCAACTATCATTACAAAGACCATAACCAAAATTATTAAGACGCCAACCTCCAAACTTCAACACAGATGACAATGTAATAATCATAAGTTTGTATTACTTTATCATAGATGGCACTGTAGACTAAAGCTTGCTTTACACTAGCATAATCGGTCTGTTTCACGGTGTAGAATCTATAGGTGAGTGCACGACATATTCCAATGCATTACGAAGAATAGCTGACTGGGCTAGTTCATACAGTGTACCGCTAGATGTCAGGTTTTGTTGCGACCCGGTTTTTACACAAAATATTTAAAATATTAAATTATTCATACATAACGCATAATATTCTATATTTTCAATCATTACCTTTTATCTTTTGTTATTTCTATGTATGTATTTTGTACAAATTCCATACAAAAACGTTTCTATACTTCCAGTAAAATTATAAAACAACATATGTCAAATGCACTTGACATTGACACCTTTCAATCAGAAATTTATTTTTGTACCTGTTTCTGTGATTATGAGTAGCTGGCTGCCGCTAAATTGCACATTTTGGTATCTTAAAAAGACTATATTTCTCTTTAGTTGATCCATACCCTGTTGTGAATCTTGTAGCAAAACATTTTTTGTCAAATGGTAACGGGTCGCGTTAGCGCCATTTTGTTTCCCAGTTACTTAGCCATGTCAACGCATCTCGTGCTCTCACCTATAGATACTACACCGTGGTCTGTTTCAAATAACCTTATAATGTATAAAAAAATCAAGTTTTTCTTTAAAATTAAAATATCTATAAATCGATAATTTAGGTTTTTCTACAGGCTGTTCTATCTTTACGCAATTGTAATTTAACTTCATATTTTCTAATACATCCTATATACATGCTATCCCAAATTAATTGGTACACCATTCGGATCTCGGAAACTATAAGACCTACAAGGTTGGTTAAATGGGCAATGTTGTGCAGTTTTTTAAAAAGAATATCAAATAACTCCACAATTGTAATATACAGGTGTAAATGAAATAAGTGCATTAAATTTAACCAGTAATGTAACTCGTCGAGAGCAACAATTTTTCTTAATATTTTTTTTTTCTAAATCTAGTTTTTGAGTTAAAATTCTTTGAAGATTTGTTTAAAATTTCGTCACCCGCCAACGGCAAGCTCTGCGGTCTGAATCAAAGTCTATGTACACAGCACAAAAACTGTCGAGTGGTGGTTGCATACTTGCAGACACAGTAATTAATAAACGATCAACGGAAAACATATTTATTATTAATAAATTCGTACTAGTACAAATTTTAAAATAAAAAATTTAAAATTTGGATAACAAAATTATAAAATTATGTATTAAACCAGATTTCTGACTAGTGTGAATAGAGTAAGAGCGTGGGAAGACTGGGAAGAGCATAATTGTTATGAGGTTATGAGATGAATTTTCGTGTGGCAACTCGGCAAATCATAATAGTTTAAATACGTTATTCAAAAAATGTAAGTACATACTCTTGTCCATTTAAACGAGGTGGGATTATATGAGGACCATTGCCTCATTAATTTATTCCCGCCCAAATAATTTGAAAATTTTTTGTTGAAAATTGTGTTTCCTTCTTACAGTATGAGGATTTTTGTGTCCAGATAAGTGTATTGTGCATTATTAAAGACACTTTCTCTAATAAATCCAGCCCTAAAAGTGAACAACACAACCCATTCTCAAAATTGAAGTGCTGGAAACAATGAATTTTTTGCACATGATATGGATAATTACAATGTCTTTGTATCCGCTATTCGTAAACATAATCATTTTTCTAGAACTTTACCTTAGTTAGTTAGTTAGTTGGTCTAGGGTTCGGTAGACTGCCCGACGCACTGCGGCCTCTAGGACCTATTGTGCATTCCCTAGGTTAACAAGGGGGTAGTACTGTGTCTTATAAAGTCCAAACAGTCCCCCCATGCCAATGTGTGTACTTCTTCAGGATTAATAGTCGGAGTCCCAAAGGTTTGGTATCTCCTGTTTATTGAAGCCTGGCAATCGCATAGAAGATGTAACGGAGTTTCATCTTCTCCGTATTTCCTGCGCTTGGGATCTTCGGTTAGACCCATCGCGTACATGTGTTTATTCAATCTACAGTGGCCGGTGATGACCTCTGTACTTGCTTTGATACCTTCTCTACTTAAATTAAGTAGGGATGTTGAGTGTTTTTTATAGATCTCGTTATGAAAGTCTTAGAGTGTGTCAATTCAGGAATGTCCCTCCAATGTTTTTCATGCTCGTCTGTTGTCCATTTCTCAATGTACCCTTTAACTGCTTCATATGCAATGTAGCAGTAGGGTTCTGGCCCAATGGGTTTGGTTTTTACTCCCTGTTTGGCTAGTTCATCAACCTGTTCATTTCCCTCTATATCCTTGTGCCCTGGAACCCACATCAAAGTAACTTTGTTGTGTTTTGCCAGTTCCCCAAGAATGTGAGTGCATTCTAAAACTAGTTTTGATTTTAATACATGCGATCTCAACGCCTTCAATGCTGCTTGACTGTCTGTGAATAAGTAGATTTGCCTATTTTTATAGGCTCTCTGCCTAATCTCTTGACAGCTTATTAGCATGGCTAGTAGTTCTGCCTGGAATACTGTCGTATATCGGCCCAGTGGAAAGCTAGAACATGTCCCTGTTCCTTTGTCCAGAGTTCCTGCGCCTGTTCCTAATTTAGTTTTTGAGCCATCTGTGAACCATATGAGTCCATTAAGATGTATGGTTTTGTTGTCCCAGTCGTTTATATCTGGTATTTTAATTTCAAAGTTTTTATTGAATTGGTAATAAGGGTTTCCTTCTATCTGATTCCATTTTCAGGATTTCATTTCCGGTCCCTTTGTGTGAGTCGAACCTGGGTAGGTTCCTAATTGGTTCATTGAATCTATATTGACAAAGTTTTGTCTCAGCTTCTACTACAATATGTAGTGGTGGTAGACTGAGAATTGCTTCCATGGCTGCAGTAGGTGTGGTTTTCATAGCCCCTGTAATGCCTATGCATGCCATGCGTTGTATTTTACCTAGTTCTTTTTTTGCAAGTCTACAGTTTGGTTCTTTCGCCCCAGACTATGGACACGTATTTGATAATGGGGATTAGGGCGGATGTGTACAACCAGTATAGCATCTTTGGTTTTAGCCCCCATTTTTGACCAAACATTCTTCTACAGGCCCAGTACAGTCGTTGTACTTTGCCCGTAATTTTATCAAAATGTTTGCTGAACGTTAATTTCTGGTCCAATATGATTCCCAGATATTTGACTTCAGTTGACAGTTTAAGTACCTTCTGAAATAGGAAGGACATTTTAATGCCACTTATTTTTCTTTTTCTTGTGAATTGTATCAGGTTCGTCTTTGCCGGATATACCGAAAGTCCTTTCCCAATTGTTGAGGATTGTGGAATCCGAGGGTTGCCAAATGAGAAATGCAGATAATGATCGAGTAGAAGTTTAATGGTCAAATAAAAGCCAAAGTGACAAAACTCTGAAATAATACAGTTTGTATAAATAAATTTGTCGATTACAATAAACTTGGCCGTGTCTCCTAACCTCCAAAATACATATCAAGAGTTATCTGGTTACATACCTCGTCTTTTACAAAAATACACATTTCAGTCGAATATGTCCATAAACCTTTTGCTGTCGCAAGGACTGCCGCACACCACTTTACAATGATTGATTTATTGCACGTCGATTTATCACATTAGATATTTGGTGCGGCTGTCGCCATTCGAAACCGGATACAGTATGAATGAGCGCTGTTCGGTCGGTGTCCACTGCGCGTACCACGCTAGTCAATAGATCTGTCGGTCGAGGTTATGGCGGGAAATTCGAACTGGCGAATGTGGTCAACTTCAACACTCCTCCTTGACCACCTTCGCACGTAGCTCCTCCAGAATCCTCCGACAGAGTGGCTTCGTCAAGATGTCTGCAAGTTGATCCGAGCTTCTAACGTGTTGCGGGTCAATGGTGCTGCCGATGTGGGACTGGATGAATTTTCTCGATATTTCTACGTGCTTCTTGCCCTTCGTAATTTTTCCTTCATTTGTGTTTAGCAGCATATGAATGGCTGACTTATCCACATATAGTGTGGTGGGCTGATCCAGGGTCATCATCTTCAGCTCCCTGCTGATTCGTCGAATCCAGCAGATCCCGGTGATCGATGATACCGCCGCCCTGTATTCTGCTTCTGCAGTCGAAGTCGCCACTACTCGCTGCTTCTAGGCTGACCAAACAATGGGGCCGCCGCGCATCACCAGAACTCCGCTAGTCGACTGGCCGGTGGACTTGTCGCCTCCATAGTCGGAGTCCGTGTACGCTTTCAGCTCCTTGTCCCCGTTGAAGGCTATTCCAAAGTTCTTCGTCCCTGAAGATACTGGAATACTCTCCTGACCATCCTCCAATGGCTGTTCATCGGTTTACTGTTAAATCTACTCAAATAGTTTATGGCAAAAGCGATATCTGGGCGGGAAATCATTGCCAAGTATAACAGACTCCCAATGGCCTCGCGATACGGAATGTTCCGTGCCAGTGGTTTATCATTGGTGTGATTTCCTTCCTCCGTCACCATGCCTTTCTCCATTGGGGTGTGTGCAGGATTCGTTGACTCATGGTTGAAACGTCGTATAATCTCTTCAGTGTACCTAGGCTGGCTCACGACAATCTCCTGGTAGTGACACTTGATCTGCATGCCTAAATAACTCAGACAATTTCCTTTGTTTGTGTCGTAGGTGATGTCAAATTGTCGATTGAGCCTCCTCAGTGCCTCAATCATGTCGTCCTCGTTCTTCCCCACCATCAGCCCGTCGTCTACGAACAAGGCAATGACGATGCTGATATCTGGGTTATAATAGATACATGGATCGTCATCGGTACTCACGAACTCCATCGTCTCCAAGAAGTTTGAAAATTTCTCATTCCAATTCTTTGGAGACTGTTTGAGACCGTACAGGCTTTTGTACAGTCTGCACACTCGACCTGTGCCGTCATCGAAACCCTCTGGCTGCTTCATGTAAAGTTTCTCTCTCAGGTCTCCATACAAGAAAGCTATCTTGACATCAAAAGTCATCAGCTTCATGTTGTCTGACGCTGCCAGACTGAGAATAAGGCGTATTGACTAGGGCTGTCAAAAGTATTCGGTTAACCGGTTGACCGGTTAATAGGTTAATCGGAAACCGGTTTTTTCAAACTAAAATATTCGGCTAACCGGCTAATCGGTTTTCGGCCGAATATTAGCCGGTTTTTAACCGGTTTATATCCGGCTTATAGCCGGTTTTTATTCGGTTTATAGCCGGCTTTTATTCGGTTTATAGCCGGTTTTTTATCGGTTTATAGCCGGTTTTTAAATAATTTATAGTCGATTTTCAACTGGTTTTTAGCCAGTTTGTAATCGGTTTTTAGCTGGATTTGACCGGTTTACAGTCGGTTTTTATCCGATTTATATTCTGTTTTTGATCAGTTTATATTCAATTTTTAACTTGTTTTTAGCCGGTGTTTACTAAATTTTAAATTTATTTATAGAGACCAATCGGTATCAGTATCGATAGTTTTTACTATCGAATACTATCGAAAGTATGTAGCGTCGGTAGCGTCTTTTCACGTTTTGAATTTTGTTCAACTTGCGGTGTTTGTTTATTTATTTATTTATTTATTTATGAACGGACTTACGTCCACTATACATATGAAGTACAAAGATTAGTAATAAGAAAATAATACATAAATAGGTATAGTAACAATTAAATTCAAAAATGTATATAAAAACATTGTGATAGTTACAAGAAAAATTTTCTACATTATATAAACAGTGTGATAGTTGTAAGAAAAATTTTCTACATAAGTCTTAGTTTTGACTTATACACATGCAGAGACATATTATTTAAATCAACATCAATTTGACAATCATTAAATTCTCTCATCATTCTATTTAAAGGAGAATAATAAATATAATTTTTATCTGAGAAACATATATAAAATAAAAATTTCTTCCTCGCAGTAGAATAACGCACGTTAAAGTTAATGAAGGAAAGTAGTAAAGGGCAATCAATCAGGTTATTAATTAATCGGTAGAGAAAAACTAAGTCAAAATAAATACGGCGCTGTTGCAAAGTTGTGATGTTTAAAAATTTTAAGATTGTATCGTAGGATGCATGGGAAAATATGTACGTAAATTTATATCTAATAGTTCTAAGAAATTTATTTTGTACATTTTCAAGGGTAGCCTTATGTACATCATAATACGGTGACCAAACTGTTGTACAATAATCCAAAATAGGTCGTACTAATGTAATATATAAAAGTTTTAAGGAGTTAATGTTTTTGAAATCACGAGTAGATCTGCAAATAAAACCTAAAATTTTCATTGCTTTCGCCTTGACAAATTCAACATGATTATTGCACCCAAGATCAGGACTCAAGATAACACCCAAATCTTTAACAACGGTTATTCTAGGTAGCAACTGATTGTTCAGAGAGTAATTAACTTGAAAAGGATTTTTCACTCGATGATAGGTCATATAGTTACATTTTTTGATGTTTAAGTTCATTTGATTCTCCTCACACCATTGAAATAAATTGTTTAAAGAATTTTGAATGAGTTGGCAGTCGTTAGGGGATGTAATTTCCAAAAAGATTTTTAAGTCATCGGCGAACAGTAAGTAATTTACATTGTGCAAAAATTTCCCTACATCATTAATAAAAATAAGAAAAAGCAGGGGTCCCAAATGAGAGCCCTGAGGCACGCCAGAGAGAACTGCAAAATTATTTGACAGTGATGAGTTAATTTTAACAATTTGTGTTCTATTTGACAAGTAGCTTTTAAACCAAAGTAGAATTGGCCCACCAATCCCATAATAAGATAACTTACTTAATAGAATTTCGTGATTAACCGTATCGAAAGCTTTCGAGAAATCGGCATAAATCGTATCTACTTGACAATTTTTTTCAAAAGCTTTAATAACATATTGATAAAAAGACAATAAATTAGTGTCAGTAGATCTACCTTTTAGAAATCCATGTTGTTCGGGTATTATTATATTTTTTAGAAGAGGTGTCAAATTGTCGCCTACTATGCTTTCCATTATTTTGGCTAAGGTTGATTGTATACTAATCGGCCTATAGTTTTCGACATTATTTTTATCGCCAGACTTATGGATTGGTATTACATAACTGGATTTTAGGAAAATAGGAAAATGGCCCATTTGAAAAGATTTATTAAATAAAATATAAAGAGGATAACATAATGATGAAGAACATTTTTTTATAAAACCGGGAGGAATTTCATCAGGACCACATCCTTTACACTCATCTAAACCAGTTAATTTTTGAAAAATCTCATCTACTGATACAGTTAAATTACAAAAATTTACTGTATCATAAGTTTCAGAAGTGTTCGAAAATGAAGTTGCATTTGTTGGTGGAATATAAACAGAGGAAAAATGCGTAGCAAATAAGTTAGCTATATCTTGACTGTTATCTGCGCTTGCTTCATTAAGATAAAGATTATTGGGTAATCTATTCTTTTTGTTAATATTATTGACAAAAGACCAAAAGTTCTTAATATTATTTGTTGATAAACTTGATTCGGTATTCTTAATATACAGGTCATAACAATGTTTACTTAATTTTTTACAATCAGATCTAATTTTAGCGAATTTATTGTAATCTAGCAGTGAGCCAGATTGTTTGTACTGTCTATGGTAATAATGTTTTGATTTTATTAATAATTTGAGTTCATTTGAATACCAACAAGGAAATTGACTTGTAACATATTTTACAGGTGTATGTGAACTTATTACAGAGTACAAAAAACTATAAAAGTAAGTAAATGCATCATCTATTGCCATGTTGTTTAACATCGCCCAATTTACTTCATTTAAAATTTCATTTACAGCAGTGTAATCACAGTTTCTAAAATCGTATTTAACCATACAAAAATCAAGCAGTTTTATGTCACATTGTAATGGCAGTTCATATATAATAGCTGGGTGATACTTATCGCATGAGAGTAAAGGGCAAACGTCTATTTTTGATAATACCATTTCATTTGTAGAAAAAGCAAGATCTAGCATTATATTAAACATATTGAATACTTTATTAACTTGAAGAAGACCTAAATAGCTAAATGAATCGTAAAGAATTTTAACATGTAGAGTTGAGTTAGTGGACATGTTGATTTCACTGTCGGGTGTGCAATTCCATATTGCACGGGGCAAGTTGTAATCACCTAGCAGGATGATTTCATCGAAATGACAACAGTCTAAAATTTCTTCTACACTGTTGCAATGTTGTTCATATAAGTCAGTTGTTGATTTTGGGGGTAGATAGGCAGCACTAAGTAAAATCTTGGTTACACCGCACGTGACACACACAAATAACTGCTCAATATTATTACACCTTGTTTTAATGACACGCGCACAAAGATTTGAATTTACTGCTATTAAGACACCACCGCCTCGACATTTCGAACTGGTATTAATATCACGATCATTTCTAAAAATTGTAAAGTTTGTTAAAGAAAGTTCATCATCGGAAATATCGTCAAAAAGCCAAGTTTCAGTTAATACTATAACATCATAATCAGAATGTAAATCGCACGCTGAGTGACGTAGATCATTAAGTTTGGTTCTCAAGCCTCGTACATTCTGATAATATATTCTAAGTTTTCGGACAGAGTTTAATAGTTTTTTGGTTTAGAGTTCACAATTTTTGGAGTACCATTTATATATTTTATAATTAAATTAGTCTCACCTTTCGCTTTTTTCTCATTAAAATCAGTAATTACGGTTTTTAAGTAATTTCTTTGCATCTCTGTTTTATCAGTAGTTAATTTAATATTTCCAAAATTAGGACGACGTTTTAGAATTTTGAAAACATCGTCTGAATTATTTAAAATTACTTTAACGGGTCTGCATTTATTATTATCTCGTTTACCTAGGCGAAAAACTCTAATATTGTCAGATGACACTGAGGGCACTTGATTTATTATTTCAGTTATTTTTGTTTGGTCATGAGCAATACGGACTTCGGTGCTAGTAGAAGTACTCTCTTCTATATTAAATACTATTAGGTTTGATGCTCTTCTTTCTCTATCGCGGAGTTCTTCAATGATGGTTTCAGTATCAGTAGGTACAGATGAGGAAGATGTGCGCGTTGCTAGCAAAGAAGTTTTAATTGTATCCAACTCCTCTTTAAGCATAGTTGTTAGTTTTATCAAATCATCTATCAAGACATCATGCTTCTTACAGTTGTTACATTTAAATTGCAAGATTCTATTTGAAGATGATAAGACTGCGGTTTCATTTCGAGATAATCCTGCGCAAATAGGATGACACGGATTACGGCAAAAATCACATCTTACTACGTCTTCATTTTTAAGTTTCCCTCCGCAGCCATGCAAACACTGAATTTGACTTGCCATATTTTAGGTGATAATGTATGCAGCTTGTAATACTGTGGTGCGATGTCGATTGATAATATTTATAATAAACAATTATCATAAATTATTTTACTTAGATGTCTCTGCTTGTTCCAAACTGAAAAATATTAAGTGACAGCTCACAGAAATTGTCAAATAGTTCCTTGGGTTTCAAACTGCTAAAACTAATAAGCTTTAAAGGCCTGAAAAGTGACTTTAATATATTTAAAACACCACACACTAAACACACAGTTGATAACTATATCACTGATTTATTTGTTAATATTACTATATTTCAGACAAAAGTTTAGACCACAACTATTTACTATGTACTATATACTGTGAACTTAGCACCTTAAAAAAATTGTTCTCAATAACAAAATGAAAAATTGTAGTGGGCCTTACAAAAAAAAAAGAATGTGGGAGTATCTTATTTTCGGCAAGAACATGAAATGTAAAACTATGATTGTTATTGATTTAGATAAGCACAATAAACCTTAAATTAAAAATTCAAACTAAATTATGTCAAAGAAATTTTACGACAGAATCACGATAACATATGTTCACAACCAGAAAATTACTTAAATCTAGTGAAATTTTAAATATTTTGCTGACCTGGTACTTAGAGTAATGAGTTGTGCTATCAACATGACACTAACCTTACGTAAACAACACCTCCAGGGAAGTACCGGTATTTTTTTTTCTTTTTATTCATGTTGAACATTTTATTTAAAATTGCCGCTCTTAGTGACTGTATTGCGCATGTCCGTCAGCGTCAGCCCCGTGTGCAGCATAATCCCACAAGTTAGAACATGCACAAGCACTGCGACTGTACACTGCACTTGTTAGTGGTGTTAGTGAGTGATGGTGGGTGAGTGAAGAAATGAGTCAAATGAACAAAGATATATATGTAAGGTGGGTGAAACAGTGGTAGCTATAAAATACCGACTTCTGACCGGTTAAAACCGGTTTCCTGACCGGTTAAGAACCGGTTTTTTGGCCGGTTAAAACCTATTTTCTGACCGGTTAAAAACCGGTTTTTTCGCCGGTTAAAACCCGGTTTCTGACCGATTAAAAACCGGTTTTCTAGCCGGTTAAAAACCGGTGATTGTTTTGTAACCGGTTTTTCGGTTAGTCGGTTTATAAACCGACGGTTAACCGGTTAGCAATTTCAGCAGATTTTGACAGCCCTAGTATTGACACATGTCGCGCGACAGGGCTGAACGTTTCTGAGTAATCTACTCCTTCCTCTTGCTCGTACCCTCTAGCTACTAGTCTTGCTTTGTAACGACCATCCTGCTTTTGCCTGAGTACCCATCGGCACGATAAAGGTTTCACCTGGTCCGGAAGTTTCACCAGCTTCAAGGTCTGCATTTTGGTGAGTGACTCGAACTCCTCCTCCATGGCGCATTTTCAGTTCTGGTCGTTCAGTGCTTCGGATATGCGGATGTCCTGGACTTGACTTCTTCAATCATTGCGAAGTTCTCCTCATCACCTTCGAGGACGTAGTCATTGTACCTGGCTGGCCGTTGAAGTTTCCGACGATCACGAAGTGGTCGGCCTTGCTGTCCCTGGTCCTCCTTCTGCTGCAGTTCTTTGCCAATGACGTTTCCACTCGATGATTTCGGGTGGTCAGAGTCTACGTCCGAGTCCTGATCATCCGCACTCTCGAACAATGTTTCCAGGGACTCGTCGGTTTCGCTTGACCCTCGATCCTCCTCTGTGTTGTTAGGCTGGTTGACGCTGGTATAGATCTCGATCCCTCCATTTCCCTCAGTCTCGCCGTCAAAGATGACGTCTACCGAACTGACCACGTCCCTGTCCTCTTCAATGTAGATGCGATAGCACGGGGAGTCGACGTCATAGCCCACAATCATCCCCTTCTTTGACTTCCTTCCTGTCTTGGTCCTTTTGGAGTCCGGTATCAGCACGTAGCAGCTACAACCAAAGGACCTCAACTTCTCCACTGCAATTCGACGACCAAACCACAAGTCTGATGGGGTCTTGTTCTTGATGGTGCTGGTTCCAGTCTGGTTTAATGTAAAAACCGCATAGTTCACTGCTTCGGCCCAAAAAATCTCGTCTATACCCTTGGAATGTATCGCGGACCTGGCTGCCTCTACCACAGTCCTCATCTCTCGTTCAACTCTGCCATTTTGCTGGGGTGTATAAGCGCTCGACTTGACGTGGAAAACTCCAATCTCGTCCAATAGCTTCCGAGCTTCAGCGTTCTTCAGCTCCGTTCCATTATCAGACATCAGACTCTTGACTTTTGTGCCAAGCTGATTCTCGGTCACTTGGATGAAAGTTTTCAATTTTGAGACCGCTTCGTCTTTAGATTTCAAAAAATACACTGTCCGAAAATGGGAAACGTCGTCCTTAAACAAGAGGAAGTATTTATATCCTGCTCTAGACCTCATGTTCATTTCACACAAGTCAACATGCACGAGATCTAAGACCTTGCTCGCGACTTTTGGGTTTGACGGATGAGGAACTCTATGCTGTTTACCAAAAGCACATCCTTCGCAGGTATAATCGCCCCAATCATCGATAAAGTCGATGTTCTGCTCCTTCAGTATCTTCCTAACTTGTCTAACATTTTGGTGGGCCATCTTCTCATGCCAAACTCTGATAGATCTGGTCACCAGACATCTATCAGGCTGCTCCCGACGAAAATTCATCCGAAAGAGTTTGCCTTCGCGTTCAGCGGTGGCCACAGTCTGCTGGTCGTCTGTACTATAAAAGACAGACCGGCGTGCCGTAGCTGTCTGACAACAGCCTTTATCGAGCATCTGAGTGACTGAAAATAAATTAAAATTAAGTCGGGGGACGAGCAAGACATTCTTCAACACTACTGGATACCACTCCTTTCCATTAAAGGCCTTCATTTCAATGTCGCCTGCTCCAATTCCTTCCAGCTGAGTGGAATCGCCAATGAGGATGGCTACCTTTGTCTCAAAACTGGTGTAGTTGATCATCCACTCGGCATGAGACGTCATATGTTGCGTTGCGCCTTGGTACCATGCGTTGAGGCTGTCCCCTTTCTGATTAATGTGTCTCAGTTCAGCGGTAGATAACCCTACTGACAGGAGGGCTTTTCTGGTCTTAGTTAATTTCCCTTTGTCTGGCTTGCTCATCTGTATTGACTTGGCTTCGGGACAATCACTCACGAAATGCCCTTTCTTGTTACAACCATTGCAGCTGTAGTTCTGCTTGCAATAGTCCAGATATTTTTGACAAGGCTTATTTCTGCAGTGCTTTTTTATGTGTCCTCTACCGCCGCACTTGAAGCATTCGAGTGTGAACTGTCCCTTGGCTGCTGACTTGAACGGATTCCGCTGCTGCCTGGTGAAAAGCGCGTTCTGGTAGTCCTCCTGTTGTTCTCCAGCATTCAGTCGATCCTCCTCCAGCCTGATCCGTTCGATGAGGGTGTTGACGTTCTTGTCCCGATCGCTGACATTGTCCCAAGCAGTTCGAAGATGGTGAATCCTTGCTGGCAGTATTCCCAGGATTCTGGTCAGGGTCCATCCTTCCTTGACCTCTTCTCCGGTTGCTGACAGGTCCTCCGATAACTGCTGGATGGTCAAGGCGTTCTCGACCATGGACTTGCTGTTATCATAATTATAGCCGAAAAAATTTCGTTGTAAACCCTCGACCGACAGATCTGACTTCTTACCATATAACACATCTAACTTAGTAATCATTTGGTAAGATGATGTACAATTTGCAATTTTGATCGCTATATTGCTGTTTACATTGAGACCTACAATGGCTTGCGCCTCTATGTCCTGCTTGAGCCAATGAGCGAGCTTCTTCTCATCTTCTGGCCGTTTAGTAACCCCGGTTGCTATTTGATACAGACCCTTCGACTTCAGTGTTAGATCCAATTTGAATCGCCATGAGATATAATTTACTAGACCTTGCGTATTTTCTGACAACATCTCCATGTGTGATTTAATTGAATCCATCTCTGACAACTAATCTTACGACAAAAGTAATATAAATATACAACCGAATCGCGACAATTTGTTACTAATATGACTTGCTGACTAGAAGCTCTCTGCTGGCTCGATGTGGACTAGTGTGGCCGCTCACTGCAGTAGCGTGCCCGCCGACTGGGGGTCTACTGGTATTCCTGGCTGACGTGACCTTGACTTGTGTCACTCGGGGCTGACGTGACCTGGCTTGTGTGACTTGGGGCTGACGTGACCTGACTTGTGTCACTCGGGGCTGACGTGACCTGACTTGTGTCACTTAGGGCTGACGTGACCTGACTTGTGTCACTTACTTGACGTCACTTGACTAGCGTGACTTGACATGACTAGGTTATGTGTCCGGTTCGATTTGGCTTCTGACTGACTCACTTTGGCTTTTGACTAGTTGCTTCCTCGTGACGTTGTCTCGGTGTTAAGTCCTGGGCCCATAACCTGTTGAGGATTGTGGAATCCGAGGGTTGCCAAATGAGAAATGCAGATAATGATCGAGTAGAAGTTTAATGGTCAAATAAAAGCCAAAGTGACAAAACTCTGAAATAATACAGTTTGTATAAATTTGTCGATTACAATAAACTTGGCCGTGTCTCCTAACCTCCAAAATACATATCAAGAGTTATCTGGTTACGTACCTCGTCTTTTACAAAAATACACATTTCAGTCGAATCTGTCCATAAACCTTTTGCTGTCGCAAGGACTGCCGCACACCACTTTACAATGATTGATTTATTGCACGTCGATTTATCACATTAGATATTTGGTGCGGCTGTCGCCATTCGAAACCGGATACAGTATGAATGAGCGCTGTTCGGTCGGTGTCCACTGCGCGTACCACGCTAGTCAATAGATCTGTCGGTCGAGGTTATGGCGGGAAATTCGAACTGGCGAATGTGGTCAACTTCAACACCAATACACCATTGCTCTACGATTTTTAGAGCGCTCTGCATGAGCTCACTGATAGTCGCAGGGTATTTTCCGCTGATTACTATTACTAGGTCATCTGCATAACCCTGTACATAGAAACCTTTCTTGGATAGTTCGCAGAGCAGGCCGTTTACCACCAGACACCACAACAGAGGTGAGAGTACTCCTCCCTGTGGACAACCCTTGGTTACTTTGGCCCTCAATGCTGTGTCGTTGAGACTTCCCTCAACTTTCCTGCTAGTAAGCATGGTTTTTGTCCATTTACATATGGTGTGTTCTAGTGTTCTATACTAAGCTTTCTTGCTGATATAATAATGGATTTTATAGAGGTATTGTCAAATGCCCCCTCAATAACTAGAAAGGCTGCAAGTGCATATTCTTTGTCTTTTATGACTTTCTTCAGTTTCTGATTTAACTTGTGCAATGCTAGTTCACACGTTATTCCAGCTTGATAGGCATATTGTTCCTTATGTAGTGGTTTGTTAACCAGAGAATTGTCCCTTATACAGGGTGTAAATGAAATAAGTGCATTAAATTTAACCAGTAATGTAACTCTCCGAGAGCAATAATTTTTCTTAATATTTTTTTTTTCTAAATCTTCTAGTTTTTGAGTTAAAATTCTTTAAAGATTTGTTTGAAATTTCGCTACCCGCCACTGGCAAGATTTCTGTTGTTCTCAGCTGTTTGAATCAAAGTTCCATGTACACAGCACAAAAATTGTCGGGTGGTGGTTGCATACTTGTAAATACAGTAATTAATAAACGATCAACAGAAAACATATTTATTATTAATAAATTCATAATAGTACAATTTTTAAAATAAAGACATTTAAAATTTCGGTAACAAAATTATAAAATTGTGTATTAACACATGTTTCTGAACTTAGGTGAATAGAGTAAGAGCGTGGGAAGACAGGAAGAGCATTACCACAGTATAGAGAATATGCAGTGGCGACACTTCGCTGATTTTCGTTCCAACCTGCTCGGGTTGAAGGGGGAAATAATGAGGAGCGGGACTTTGAATCAGATTCAAATAATATATTACGTGCATATTTATTGTATTTGTAATAATTATCATGTATTTGTTATAATTTTATAAAAAAAATATTTTAATATTATGCACAGGTCTTGGAAGTGTTTATTCTATACCGGGTAACGCTCGAAATCCGTTACATAGGCATTTAACATGGGAAATAAGAATAATTTGAATATTTGCCTCCCATTAAAACGTATTGCAGTAAAACTTTATACACATGTTTGGGAACACTTATTGCATTATATTAATAACAAATTGTTTAAAATTAATTAAGAATAATTAAGTAAAATAAGAAAATATTATGGCAATTTTAATGTGATAATTATTATTTCCTATAAAAGAAAGATTAATATGAAAGTGATCGTAGCATGATGGTAGCGTGCTAGCTTTTTGTTCCAAAGATTGTGGGTTCAAACCCTCAGCACACTTCTTTAATTCTTTTTAAATTTTTATTTTTTCAATTTATTTTTGTGTTTTTATTTGTTTTAATATTTTTTATTTGTTTTTATTTATTTTTATTTGTTTCTATTTATTGTAGTTTTACTGTTTTTTCTTGTTAAATTAAAATAAATAGATACAAATAAAAATAAATAAAAACACAAAAATAAATTGAAAAATTAAAATTAAAAAAAATTAAAGTGTGCTGGGTGTTTGAACCCATAATTTTTGGAACAAAAAGCTAGCACGCTACCACCATACTACAATGACTTACATATTTGATACTTGGTTATTGTTAATATTTATTACTTTATTATTAGTATTTTTATAAATATTTGTTGCTTGTTTATTATTTAAATATTTATTACTTTAATATGACTTTTTTTATAAATATATAATAAATATATTTTGTGTTTAGTACTAAGAATGGATTTATTATTACTTTAATACTAGTATTTTTATAAATATATAATTATTTATAACATTTGGATTTGATTATAATATTTATTACTTGGTTATTGAATTATTTGTTATTATTGGCTTTAAATATATTTTCTTTTACATATTTATATTTCACTATTACCTATTTTTACCATATCACACTTTATCTTTTGATATTAAATAACAAATATTGAATATATATTTTTATGTTTTCCTCAAATTTCGCGCTCCTCATTATTACCCCCTGCACGCCGAGCAGCCTGGAACGAAACATCAAATGTTCCGACAAGAGTGTCGCTACTGCTTGTATTCTCTATACTAGGTGCGTTCGGTTATTCAGTTCTGTGCACACATTTTTAATAAGTTGCAAAGTAAGCGTTCGATTATTCACTTCTGTGCACTCTGGGTTGCACAGAACGCGTTCGGTAAATACTGCGCTGTGTAGATTGTGCATGCACAGTTCGCCCGAGCTCAGGACGTGTGGCCGGCTGTGCACGTTCGAATTAGCGAGCAAAGTATAAAGCGAGAATTGATTTTTGTCTGAGAAGTATGCAAATTTTCACTAATTTTGTAAATATGTAAGCTATTACATTAATTAATATTTCTTGGGTTTCTAAACACCCTAATAAAATCATTACCTCTTTTTTTCAATCCATTTTCTGATGTCTTCAAGTTTTTTTTTTTCTTATATTTAATATAGTTCGCGAACAAGATTTATTTTATATAATAAAACCCTGTTTTTTTCACCTCTTGATAAAGTGCCACTTAACTTACTTGCCAGGCAAAAGAAAAATATCGGATCACATAATTGACGTGTATATAATTTTGTCAATTTACGCTGTAATATGGATGATATCTTATGTGGCAGTTAAGATAACTGACACTTTAACCAGAGGTGAAAAAACCGGGCTTAAATTTTCAGAAGTATCGGGATACATTCGAAAATGAGTTTATGCTCGTCAGACATATATTTGGAATTGTCCAGCATAATTATTTACTTTTTCTATTCTAAAATATTTGTAAGAAAACGAAAATCTATATTCAGCCGTCAATCAAACACTTACGGTTTATATAAAATCGATATTCGTAATAATAATCTGAACTTACACCGATTTTCAATTGCTAAATGTATCTGTCACGAAAGTATCAAACGCACAAGCTGCACAATTCGTTCTTTTAATTCCAATCTGCACAGAGTACACAGTGATCACGTGACACGACTCATGCACAGCACAAAATAACCGAACGCACCTACTGTAGCATTACTAGTTATGGAGGTTATGAAATGAATCTTCGTGTGTCAACACGGCAAATCATAATAGTTTAAATATGTTATTCAAAAAATGTAAGTACATACTTTTGTCCATTTAAATGAGGTGGGATTATATGAGGACCAATGACTCGTCAATTTATTCCCGCTCAAACAATTAATGATATTTTTTGTTGAAAATTGTGTTTCCTTCTTACAGTATGAGGATTTTTGTGACCAGATAGGTGTATTGTGCATTATTAAAGACACTTTCTCTAATATATCCAGCCCTATCAGTGAACAATACAACTCATTCGCAAAATTGAAATTTTTGCACATGGTATGGAAGTAACTGTTGCTCTTTTAAAATATTCTAAATTGTCATATGTGACACATCAAACTGTGATAATCTGGAAGATATTGTATGTGGTACAACATAAATTTACGAATATTACGAAGAGGATGATTTTCGTGGAACTTCGTTGACCTTGAGAACTTCGCCATAGGTAATTACAATGTCTGTGTATCCGCTAATCATAAACATAAGCATTTTGCCAGAATTTTACTTTATAAACAAGTTTATTACTTATGTTAAAAATTTAATTGCAACATCTGACAGGACTGTCAATTACTAAAACAAAATTTTTCATAGGTATTGCTACTGCATTCAATTATTACAAAAATATTTGGAACGACTCGTCAATTTACGGGGTGGTAAAAATGCTAAAAAAATATGCGATTTCGAGAAAAAGTTAATATTGTTGCTCTCGACTAGTTACATTACTGGTTAAATTTATGCACTTATTTCATTTACACCCTGTATACATGTCTAGCAGTTTTTCTAATGTTTTCAGAATGAAAGACGATAAGCTAATGGGCCTGAAAGATTTTGCCTCAGCGTACGTTTCACGCCCAGGTTTTGGTATAAATACCACTCTTGCCAGTCTCCAGTACTCCGGTATGTGACCCAGAGCTAGGCTTGTACGAAATATTTTGATCAGAGTTACAGATAGTATCTGCTCTGAAAAATTTTGTTTTAGCAATTGACAGTCCTGTCCGTTGTTGCAATTAAATTTTCACATTAGTTAGTAATAAACTTGTTTATAAGGTAAAATTCTGTCAAAATGCTTACGTTTACAAATAGCGACTACACAGATATTGTAATTACTTACCTATGGTTTATTTATTTATTATTTTTTTGTTTTTGTTTTATGTAAACATCATTGATATTTTGTGCATTTCTTTTACAAAATCATTGTGTAAAATTTAAGTTTAAGTTGTTATAAGAACTATACATCGATTCAATAAAAAAAATTTGCGTGTTTATCATATAAAATATCCATCAAGAACTCAAAATTTGTGAAAAATGTTGTTGAAGATATGTGGAAATGACAGCTGTCAAGATGTCAAGAAAGAGAATCAATTGATACTACAGTATGGACCACAGGATGGAGAAACGGGTCAAGGCAGAAGCGTTTCGTCGCGACCACGGTTATTGGTTTTTACTAATAATTAATTCTGCCACTACGAATTAAACAACATACTTGTATAGTTATGTAGTTCGATACGAATAAATAATAATAATTTATTTATTCGTATCTTTACTATATTTTAATTTGTTTGATATAAAGACAGTGTTATAGAGTTGCCAACGCATTTGGACGGAGCGTTTCCAAATCATCAACATGATGACTTTAAGGCCTCCAATTCTTATCTTAAATTAAAACTGGAAAATCCCATTTTATTTCAACTTTTTCATTTTTTCCTATTATCAAAAATATACATAAATTTGAAACTTAAACATCTTTATTTATAAACATATTTATAGGCCAATTCTGAACAAATCTGTAGGTTTTACGGATCTGTAAATCTGTAAAAAAAACTGACAAATTATACAGAAGAGTGACAGCTTTCGTTGCGATTTTGTTCATTATTTACAAATATGTAAGATTTACAGATTTTCTCAGAATAGACCCATTAAATAAAGTTTATTTACAAAATTGAATTCAACTAAAACAATTAATATGTTATCTGACAGGATAGTTTTCTTCGGTATCTGCTTCTCAAGGTCAACAAATCACATGACTGTTGGCATCGTAACAATATTTTCATCAATTGGAATTATTTTTTACACTTTTTCATATGGGCTTTTAAATTACAATTTTGCGTAAATGATTTATTACATGTTGGGCATTTATATGCTCTAATTCCAGTGTGAATTTTGCTATGTTTGTTTAGATTACTTCTATGTGTAAATTGTTTATTGCATATTTCACATTTATTATCTTTTTTTCCATTATGAATTGCAACATGATGTTTTAAATAAGAATTTTGCGTAATGATTTATTACATGTCGGACATTTATATGCTCTAATTCCAGTGTGAATTATGCTGTGTATGTTTAGATTACTTCTATCTGTAAATTGTTTATTACATATTCCACATTTGTAGTTTTTTATTCCACTATGAATTTTCACATGTCTTATTAAAAGAGATTTATATATAAAAGATTTTCTGCAAGTAGCACATTCAAATTTTCTAATTTCTTTGTGTATTTTCATATGGTTTGTCAAGTTTGTCTTCCGCGTAAAACTTTTATTACAAACTATACAACAAAAACCGTTTGAATTAGCATTTTTAGATTTCTGAATATCATTATTTATAATAATCGAGCTGGTACATGCTTTATCAAACTGATTATCAGCATCAGAAATACATTCATCCTTCTTCACACTTTGCAAAATATTTTCATATAATTCACGATCCATAGCAGTTTCTTCCAGCGGTTCTTCTTTAATTGTTTCTAAATTTTGATAATAATTAGTTATTGCTGTCGAATGTTCCATGATCTCCGTGCTGCTCTCCACGGTTGCTTCTTAATCAATTAATTAATTAACGACTGAAGATTCGTTTCACAAATAGAACAGATCCATACAAGAATTCTTTCCAACTTAATAATTGTCTGAAACAAAATTTTCGTATAGTAAATATTTTTTCAGAACATCTAATTCGTTATTTTTATAATGGGCTATGTGAACATAATCGAATTTCAATATATATTATAAAATATAAAACTAACCACTGTAGCTTCTCATTACAATAATAAAAACTAAACATGAGTTTGTAATAGTAGCTTAATTAGCAAATTATGAATTCGGAAAAGCGTATGTTGAGAAAGCAAAACAAATAACATGATATTTAGAACAAAGAACACTGTAATATTGATTTTGAAACCATAAATAATTTTTTACTTAACTTTTGATTTGCAGTTTATTGCAACACCAACAAAAACTTTCGTAATACACGGCCTTAATGAACATCTTGCATATTACTACCCACTGTAAATATACTTACAACTTGGATGATTTTCCGAAAGAAGTTGATGTACTAATTCAAACAGCCTATATAAATAACCTTTAAGTCTTCCTAAAGAAAAGTAAAATAAAGAAGTCTACGTCGATAATGCAATCATCCGTTTGATGTTTGGAAAAGTATAATATCAGTGAAATACATTCAAAATGATGAAGCTTTTATACTTCTGAAAATATATGACGCAATATTAGCAAAAGAGAAGAATTAAAAACCGAGTTAAATGTGAAACTTACCAAAATTAATTGCAACTATCATTACAAAGACCATAACCAAAATTATCAAGACGCCAACCTCCAACACAAATGACAATGTAATAATCATAAGTTTGTATTACTTTATCATAGATGGCACTGTAGACTAAAGCTTACTTTACACGTAATTTACACTAGCATAATCGGCCTGTTTCAAATAACATTATTATATGGGGAAAAATCAAGTTTTTAAAAAAAATTAAAATATCTATAAATCTGTAATTTATGTTTTTCTACAGGATGTTCTATTTTTACGTAATTGTAATTTAACTTCATATTTTCAAATACATCCTATATACATGCTATCCCAAATTAATTGGTACACCATTGGGATCTCGGAAACTATAAACCCTACGAGGTTGGTTAATTGGGCAATGTTGTGCAGTTTTTTAGAAAGAATATCAAATATTATATATATATATATATATATATATATATATATATATATATATATATATATATATATTACAATTCAAATAAAAGTTGTTGTAGATGAAGGGGGAGATTCGATGGAGTATTTTTTCCATGTATATATTTTATATCCCTACATTACAAGAATATTGAGAAAAATGCCATTTAATTTGGGTATGATAATCTACATTGTATCCAGATTTTGGTAATGATAACGTAGCGTTACCTCACATGAACTCATTGCTGGTGTGGAAAGTGCACCCCAGGGGTTACTTCTAAGCCATTTAAAATTCGAAATAATTTTGGCGTAAGTCGGAGATAGGTATGAGGTATATGCAGTACTATTACAATATTGAAATAGGCTATGCAAAACCCAACTATTGGTACAACTGTTACCTGGGTTACACTACCATTAAAGCCATTTTTATTACATTATTTCTAATTTTAAATACCATTTTTCTCGAAATAATTGTTATATAAGCATATACAATATTTATATCGTTGAAATAAAAAATCCATCTAATGGATTAGTAGTATATTATTCAATGAGCATGTAATGTATGGTATTACTATTATCAGAACACAAGTATCCACCTGTGAGGCAAGCAAATATACCTATAAAACTAAAATATATTGCTGATGCCCTATCTCTCACTTAAGAGGAGTCTGCTACAAACATTAATGTCTATCCTTGTCAGTTAGTGTAAGAATTTCCCTCCCGCTAGTACCCCTTCCTGTCTACACCAATAAAATCAAAGCAATCCGGTGGTTGCGCAGAGCTATTCTTGTAGACAAGTGCAGCTATATATGTCTGCACTCGTTCAATGTTAGTCTCATAAATCTCACTGCCACCAGCAGTATATTTTAGTTTCATAAGTATATTGGCAAGCCACTGGAAGGCAGCCATTTGCAGAAAAGGTAAAATACGCGCCAAATTTAAAATTACATATAGAAACAAATTATAAATGGGATGAATTAATAGATTTTTTAAATATTTATTGCGTATATTTTAAAAATTGTGTTTATTATTTTAATAATATAATATACATTTATTACATATATAGCAAATTCACAATAAAATAGGACTATGAATTTAAAAATAATATTTGCTTATTAAACAGATGCCTTTTGTATATGTGGTGGAAAATTTGGAAATACAAAAGATGCTGAGTCCAATCTTATTATATATGTTCCAGGCCTTTTCAAATAATCGGTTGCAAGAAAATGATCACTGCAAATTTTTGAAGCTTTTGTACGTGTGAAATCTTTTCTTTTTATGGCATCTATCCATAATCGTAATATACCACTATTATTTAACAGAAATCTGTAAAATATTTAAACCAGTATTATGAATGAATATATAACTCGTCGAGAGGAACAATATTTCTTAATAATTTTTTCTCGAATTCGCATATTTTTTTAGCATTTTTACAGCAATAGCTCTGAAAAAATTTGTTTTAGCAACTGACAGTTCTGTCCGTTCTTGCAATTAAATTTTGACATTAGTAGTAAACTTGTTAATAAGGTAAAATTTTGTCAAAATGCTTACGTTTACAAATAGCGAGTACACAGACATTGTAATTACTTACCTATGGTTTATTTATTTATTCGTATCTTTACTACATTTTAATTTGTGGTTGATATAAAGACAGTGTTATATAGTTGCCAATGCATTTAGACGGAGCGTTTCCAAATCATACTGTTCCTAATATTCGCACATTTGTTAATCTTGTACATCTTTATCACAATACGGTGTCACATATGACAATTTAAAAAAAAGCAACAGCTGTATCCATACCATTTGCAAAAAGTTCAATGTTTTCAGCACATAACAGACTTCAATTTTGGGAATGGCTCATAATGTTCATTAATGAGACTGAAAGGAAGGTGTATTTATTATGCACAATACACATTTCGACAGACGGAAACGCTGTAAAAATTTTCATTAAATAATGTTTTCGCGGGAACAATAAATGGACGACTAATTATTGGTACTCATGTACCTTGTTTAAATAGACAAGAGTTTGTACTTACATTTTTTGAATAACGTATTTAAACTATTATGATATGTCGACGATAAATAATCATCTAATAACCTAATAACTATGCTTTTGCTCTTCCTCGTTACCTCGTTCCTCCTTGTCTTCCTCTATTCACAGGTGATTAAAAGTCTGGTTTAATACACAACTTTATAATTTTGATATCCAAAATTTAAATTTCTCTATTTTAAAAATTGTACTATTACAAATTAATTAAGAATAAATGTTATTTCCGTTGATTCGTTTATTAATTACTGTGATTGCAAGTGTAACCGATAACCGACAATTTTTGAGCTGTTTGTTTCCTATGCTACCCTGCGTTGGCAAGACATACATACACGCACACTTTCTATTTAAACCTTTATTTTCCATACGATCCCTTATTTGATACAGAGCTTACTACAAGCTCACTCGGCAACTGCCTGCTACTGACTAACTATGACAAACTAATTAATACATTACGTATCTATGGGTCTCCACATATCGCACTTGAATACGGCAGCAGCCATTTGTTCTCCATGGGCGGGTAACGAAATATGCAGCAAATCTTTAAAGAATTTTAACTAAAAATCTAAGACTTAGAAAAAACAACTTATTAAGAAATGTTGTTGCTCTCGTCGAGTTACATTACTGGTTATATTTAATGCACTTATTTCATTTACACCCTGTATATATGAACAATAATACTTACTTGAAAAATTGTCGAGGGTTATCCTTGCTATGTCCTTGTGCACCCAAAATCACTACAGGAAGACGGCATATTGCCTTTTATTATGGAAATATTTTACTTAATGTTTTTATTCACTAAGAACACAACACAAACACCACTTTGTTCAAGAAAACATCTACCATATAATGCAATAATAGACCAACGAACGTTTGACGTTTTGCCTTTTCTGCAAATGGCGCCGTACTCCCACCACTTGCCTCACTTGTTAAACGTATGTCAGCACCGTTTTCGAGCTACAGACTCGTAAAAGTGTAATTATCTACTTTAATTTTAGTTGGTTGTGACATCAATTCTGTTATTAATTTTGTTAATTTTAATTTGTTAACTAAATATATTCATTTTTGTAATATACAGAGCGTCCCGGCAATATTTCAAGGATGAATTCCAGAACACAGCAATGAGTACCTGTGAGGTGACGCCTAATAAACGCCCGCACGGTACAAATACGTCATCATCATTACCGAAATTTGTGTATAAAGCAGATTGGAACATCCAGCAACGATTAATATGCCGTGATGATATATTTTTTTTAAATACCAGAACATATTGTAATGTTTTTTTTACCTTCCGTCACCTTTAGGTAAGGAAGGTATTGTCTTTGGTCAAAAAATTCGATGATGAGTTTTTAATCAATACGTTTTAGGGTCCCTAGAATACGAAGTTACTATTTTTACGATGATGTCTGTATGTGTGTGTGTGAGTGTGTGTGTGTGTGTGCGCGCGCGCTTGCGTGCGTGCGTGCGTGTGTGTGTGTGCGTGCGTGTGTGTGTGTGCGTGCGTGTGTGTGCGTGTGTTTGTGTGCGTGCGTGTGTGTGCGTGTGTTTGTGTGCGTGTGTTTGTGTATGTGTATGTGTATGTGTATGTGTATGTGTATGTGTATGTGTATGTGTATGTGTATGTGTATGTGTATGTGTATGTGTATGTGTATGTGTATGTGTATGTGTATGTGTATGTGTATGTGTATGTGTGTGTGTGTGTGCGTGTGCGTGTGCGTGTGTGCGCGTGTGCGCGCGTGCGTATACGTGTGCGCGTGAGCGTGTGCGTGCTCGTGCGCGTGCGTGCGTGCCAGCGGGCGTGCGTGCGTGCATGTGTGTGTGTGTGTAACAAAATTTTCGTGTGCAATAACTCTATACAGTTACAAAAATTATAATTTTTTCGTATACTTCTTCGTTACATCCATATGACGAGCTGATTAGATGTTGGTTACCGGAAGTACCATCATTTGAAATTATAATTCTTTCGTATTTCTCTTCGTTACATCCATGTGAAGAGCTGATTAGATTTTGGTTAGAATTGGACAACCGGAAGTACCCTCATTTGATGATTTTAACAGTTTTTCTTGAAAAAACTATGTTAAATATAATTTTTTCTCATTTGATGTTATTATAAATATTAAAGAATATTTTATTCTCTATACGATTTGACTGGCCAGCACATTACCTTCCGTCAGTTCTATGTATTTTGTACCAATTTCATACAGAAAGTTCCTTGCTAAAGATTATATTTCTTGTAGTTTATCTTCCGGCAGTTGCATGTATTTTATGCAAATTCCATATAGAAAGTTTATAGCAAAAGATCTTATATTTCCAGTATAATTATAAGACAAACACTGTCAATTTCACTTGACACTGACATATTTTCTTAATATAGTAGCTGTTTCCATAGCTATGGCTACTTTATGAAATTTAATTTCTTTATAATTTTTTAACTCTATATCCATTTAATATTAAGTATAAAATGCGGTCAAATCATATAGAGAATAAAATATTCTTTAATATTTATAATAACATGAAATGTGAAAAAATGATATTTAACATAGTTTTTTCAAGAAAAACTGTTAAAATCTTCAAATGAGGGTACTTCCGGTTGTCCAATTCTAACCAAAATCTAATCAGCTCTTCACATGGATGTAACGAAGAGAAATACGAAAGAATTATAATTTTTAGAATTGTAGTATGAAAGTTATCGTAGACGAAAATTTTGTTGCACACACACACACACACACACACACACACACACACACACACACACACACACACACACACACACACACACACACACACACACACACACACACACACACACAGACACACACACACACAAACACACACAAACACACACACACACACACACACACACACACACACACACAAACACACACACAAACACACACACAAACACACACACACACACACACACACACACACACACACACACACACACACACACACACACACACACACACACACACACACGCACGCACGCACGTATAAAATACATACAACTGCTTTAAGGTAATGTACAAGAAATAATAATAATAATAAATCTTTTATTTCTGCAGATACATTACACTGTATATAGAAAAGTCACAAAATAATAATTTTCTGTATGAAATTTGCATAAAATACATGCAACTGCCGGAAGGTAATGTACAAGAAATAGAATATTTAATTTAGCAAGGAACTTTTCGTATGAAATTTGTAGAAAATACATAGAACTGACGGAAGGTAATATGCTGGTCACATCAGATTTTTTTTATTTGCGTGAAGTGTAAATATTAGACAATTATTATTAATTAAAATAAAGGTTTATTAAACTATAATTAAATATGAAAAGTTAATTAAAAATAACTATTACTAATTCTAAACGAGGGTGGGATGATAATAGTTTTTATGTAGTTGGCTTTGATAGGTATTTTATTTTCCTTTAAAACTTTTATCTTTTAGTAATCAATAATTAAAAGCTAATTAAGTCTAAAACAATAATTAACTAGATAACACTAACACTATTTATTTATTTAACTAATTACCACTACTATTTATTTCCACGATATTACTAATTATTTATTTCACTACGCGTTCCAATCTTAGACTGCCAGTCTGTTGCAGACTCTTATAGACTGTTTACGCGATATTTATATCACTATGTTTATGTCACTATATACTTATATTATATTCAACTGTTCGCTTACCGATTTCCACAGCGTCTATATACTCAACTGACTCAACAGCGTCTGTATATTCAACTGCTCGGACAGAAGTCACACTTTTCACCTCACTATCTGTCTTTTTATGTAACTAACAGTCTAACTTCCACAGCTTCAGTATCACCGACTGTCCGTATGCTACAATTCTTCACCACTACTGCCGAGTATCCACTTCCACTTGCCGTTACTGTACTCGTATACCTAGCTTCTCAATACTCTTCAACACTACCGAGTATTCTCTTTCACAGCTATCCCAGTATACCAGTAACTTCCCGACTCGCCGTTACTGTTCTTGTACACTACAGGTTCCCAATACTCGTCAACACTACCGAGTATTCACATCCACAACTATCCCAATATTGGCGACTAAAACAGTGATATATTCATGTAACTATGGTAACTGTAATACCATAGTTGGCATTGTAAGATAAAACAATAAGAAATACAATACATAAAATACGTCAAAGATTTGTATTTAAATGTCAATAAACTAATATTCTCAACCACCAAGTGTTATATATTAAACACCAAAACATTACATGGTGGCAGCGGTAAAGCGCTCTTGCTGGTTGGAAAATTGAAAACTTGCTGGTTTGATGTTGTAAATATAAGATCTAAAAAATGTCAGATTTCAGAGCACCACAGTCTTTGTCCTTCACTGGCGATATAACCAATAACTGGAATTTATGGAGGCAAAAATTCGAACTATATTTAACAGCAAGTGGAAAAGAAACACTACCGGATAAAACGAAGATCGCTATCCTGCTAAATTTATTAGGTGATGAAGGATTGCATATTTATAATACCTTCGAATATGCTGAGAAGGAGAAAAAAGAAGAATTGAAAACAATTATAAATAAATTCGAGTCTTACTGCAACCCGATGAAAAATCTCGTATATGAACATTACAAGTTCTTTAAAAGGGATCAACTAACAGACGAAACATTTGACCAATTTTTAACAGCTCTAAGGCAGCTTGCAGCTAGTTGTGAATTTTCCGAAAAGAATGTACTAATTCGTGATCGTATTGTACTGGGTATTCAAAATCCCAGAATACAAGAAAAATTACTCCAGTCTTGTAATATTCAACTAAACGATGCTATTCAAATTTGCAGATCTATGGAGAGCAGCGAAACTGTAACTGTGAATGCTATTAATTCACGGGAAGGTAGAAAAAAATATTATTTACAACAGTATAGCGACGATTCTAGGCGCCAAGAAAATAAGAATATAAAAACAAAGAATAAATTCAAATGCAAACGCTGTGGAACTGAACATGTTTATGGAAAATGCCCGGCATTTAATCGGGTTTGTAGTAGATGCAAACTAAAAGGACATTTCCGTAAGTTTTGCCAAACTATAATAGATGTCCATCAAATTGATGAACATAGTAATACTGAAACTGATGTAGAAAATAGCATTGTTTGGTCTGTAACTAACTGTGAAGTTAATACTGTAGACTGGTTACAGGAAATAAAGATAGGAAATAATAAATTAAATTTAAAAATTGACACTGGTAGTCAAGTAAATATTTTAAATTTAGACGATTTTAAAAGGCTGTCAGGAAATGTCAATGAACTGTCAAAAACAAATGCCAATTTGTCATCATATTCAGGTCATAAGATTGGAATATTTGGCAAAATATATTTAAATTGTGAATGTAACGATATAAAGGAAAATTTATTATTTTATATATTGAAGACTACATGTCCAAGTTCAATCCTAGGCCTTGATGCAATTAAAAAACTTAAAATATTGAAAGGTATGATTTGTGAATTAAAAGATCAATCAGCCCCTGATAGTGCTCAAGAAATTATTAAAGCATACAAGTCAGTTTTTTCAGGTATAGGTAAAGTAACCACAGAATACAAAATAAGGCTAAAGGAAAATGCTGAGCCTCATATAAGTCCAGCCAGGAAAATACCAATTGCTCTCAAACAGAAAGTTAAAGAAAAATTAGATCAATTGGTGGCAGAAAAAATAATAGTTCCAGTAACTGAACCAACTGACTGGGTACACCCAATGGTAATTGCACCAAAAGCAAATGGAGATATTCGATTGTGTATGGATCCAAGATATCTTAACAAATATGTAAGACGTGAAAATTTTCAAATTCCTACTCAAGATACTTTATTTACGGAACTAGCAGGTGCCAAATATTTTTCTCTGTTAGACAGGACCGGATACGAGGTCTAAAGCCGGCCCGGGCAAATAGTAGCAGACCGGCCCGAATTAAAAATTCATTTCAATTTGAAAAAAGAATCATTGAAATTCTATTTTTTTTTTGGTGTAATGAAGTAACCCAAAATTAAACCGCGGAAGCAGATATCTTTATAATTTTTTTGCAGAAATAAAGTCGGATTTTACCTCATCTAAAGACTCTTGTGAAAATTATGACTTCTTCGCTCGCAAATTTTTAAAAAATACTTGAACGTAAAGTCACCTAATACGCTGAACTCAATTTGGCAAAATTCGGGTGGTGCATGCATTTTATAGGTATTTCGCGCCCAAATGATTATTAGTCCGTATTTGTGAAAACAGTGACTATATCGCTTGCAAATTAAAAAATACTTTAATGTAATATTAACCCAACGCACAGAACTCAATTTGACGAAACTCGGATAGTTATACATTCATTTTATAGGAATTAAACCCTTCAGAAATATATCCAAGATGACTAGAAATATTGCTTTCCGCGCTCTAATTTTTGTAGAATTAAGTGTTTTTATTGGTTTTACAAATATATTCCGGGTGTCTACTTTTTATGGACCATAGGAAATACAAAAGTAAAAATTTTCATGTGGCTCTAAATTCTTCCCTATTAATTTTAGAACTAAAGCTTAAATACAAAAAAATGTTGAGAATTAAAAACTGTAGCAAAAGAGTCTAAATTTATTGATATAATAGATTCTTGTCATGAGACAACCATAAAATAAAATATCCGTCTTTAAGCACGACAGAACATACAATTCCATAGTCGTATTGTTTCACTTTGACATGTGCGATGGTAAATGTATCCATGATTACTTTTAAATAAATTAATGAATTTAATAATTATTAAAACTTTATGAGAGATGTCATCTGCGAAACTTAAGAAATACAACTGTTTAACATTTTGTGCTATTGTTCGTGGCTCACTCTAAATAGCTAACGAAGCGCATGCAAACAATAATTTTGGACTTGTTAAACGTAGTTTTTAATTTTGAACATTTTTGTAATTACACTTTTGTTATAAAATTAATAGGGCAAAATTTTAACATTGTATTTCCTATGGCCCACAAAAAACAGTAGTACACCCGGTATATAATGATCAAAATAAAATTCTTGACTGGTTGGTATTCTAGACTAGCCGTTTTTGCTCAGATTAAAAAAATATTTTTTTCTTTTGATTATTTATTTAAAAATTGCAGTAAGGTCGGCCCAATTTTAAGGTTCGGCCCACCGGGCATTTGCCCGGTTGCTCGGTGGCCGTATCCGGGCCTGCTGTTAGATGCATCCAATGCATTCCTCCAAATACCACTACATCATGAAAGCTCCTTTTTGTGCACAGTAGCAACATGCTTTGGTCGATATCGGTATTTACGTTTGCCGTTTGGTATCTGTTCAGCACCAGAAGTCTTCCAAAGATGTATCTATCAAATTCTAGACGGATCTAAAGGAGTAATTGCATATTTTGATGATATTTTAGTTTTTGGAAAAAATTTGGAGGAACACAATCAAAATCTAAGAAATATTTTAAATAAAATTGCTGAGAGTGGCTTAACTCTAAACCTAACAAAATCTCATATTTGTGTAACTAAAGTGAAATTTTTAGGGCACATAATTACACAAGAAGGACTAATAACCGATAAGAAGAAAATACAAGCCATATGTGACGTAAAGATACCAGAAAATAAAAAATAATTACAAAAGGTTTTGGGTATGATAACCTATTTGTCAAAATTTATACCAAATTTATCGCAGCAAACGAGTACACTGCGTTCACTGTTAAACAATCAAACACAGTGGCAATCAGGGGATATAATTTGGTGCAGCTCTGGCTTGTTTCTGCAGTTCTAATTTGAAAAATGCAGCTCTAAATTAAAATTTTGCAGTTGCTTTCAATGGACCTTTTCAATTTAAAGAGATAGAAGATATGCGCAATGGGGATCTGCGCATAGTAAGAACAATTGAAATCTATGACGTTTGTTTCTAAAAAATTTACACGTAAAATGTGAGAAAAATCTTCGACAACTTTAAAAAACATGCCGAAAGAAGTTACAAAAGCTTTTATTGGAGCTAAAATGTCTAACGATGTAAATTTTAATCGAGAATACATGTATTTAAATCACTGCAATATTTTTTACATTTCGTTTGACAGCCCAACTGGCAGTTGTTCGCGCCATTTTCTTACTATTTGTAACGATAGAAAGAGATAGCCGTTAAATTGAAATTATTTATTAGTCAAATGTGTATATGAAACAAAAATTACAAAATATTTTTACACTATGTTCCGTAAGTCAACAAAAAAAAAAAAACAGTATCTTAATTCCGGGTACACCATGGTTCCTGAATATTTTCGTCTATTTCCGTACAGATTGACATTGAATCATATGCCATTTAAAATTGACACAACTTAAAAATAAAAATTAACCAAATGAATGATAATTTTGAACAACGGAATTGAACATTCTATTACAAATAATGCCAATAAAAATAACACAACCAACAATATATCAAAATAAATAATGTTTTCATTCATAAATTTATAATAATTATTAGTAATACCACTAATGCGGTTTATAAATTTGAGATTGACGTATATCGTTTGATTTTGTTAAGATGATGTTTGAAAGTAGCGGTTAGTGGGGGTAAAAATACCAGAGACACCAGGATTATTTCGTGGTCCGACTTTTTACCAACTTTTTCCAGGAACCGCGTTCCAAATAGAAACCGGTAAATAATTTCAGGACTTACGGAACACAAAACCGTAAACCTGATCGAAACGATTGCGTTACGAAACATACTATTAATTATTAGAACACTCAACACATCTACGTACCTATTGTAGTTCATAGTTTCAAGTTTTCTGCCTTTGTCGCGGCTTAAATGTACCTATTCTTTTGTATGTGGTCAGATAATATTAATCAAATTAATTTTGATTTATATCTTTATATAAGAAGGTGTTAAACTTGCAACTGCTTATTATATGAAAAAATGTAAGTTTTAATGTAAGGTATTCGATCTTGAACTATTAAAAATCACCCCCACCCCTCCGGTTATCCTTGAACTAAAAAGTGCAGCTCTAAATTTTTCAAATTATATCCCCTGGTGGCAATGGACAACAAACGAACAACAATGCTTCGATCGATTGAAACAATTAGTAACATCAGCACCTGTATTATCGTATTTTAATCCAGAAAAAGAAACTATACTTTCCGTGGATGCTAGTCCTTACGGAATTGGAGCATACTCGTACATCTCTCAAGATGGTCATCCTGTTGAGTATGCCTCAATATCCCTTACTCCTAATCAACAGAGGTATAACCATATCGAAAAGGAATTGCTAGCTGTCGTATTTGGCTGTGAACGCTTTAATTATTATCTTTACGGCCGTAAATTCCAAATTCAAACAGATCATCGTCCCTTAGTAGGTCTTCTGAAAAAACCTCTGGATGAATTATCTCCTCGATTACAACGACTAACTTTAAGATTATTGAGGTATAATTTTAATCTAATATATATTCCAGGAAAACAGCAACATGTTGCTGATTATCTTAGTCGTGATCCATGCCAAGAAAAAATTGATACAAACTATTTAGATGAAAATATACAAGTATTCTGCGTCGTAGCCACAACCAAAGAAAAACAAGAAAGATTAAAAAAGGCAATAGAGGAAGATGAAGTACTACAAAAAATTAAATGTTATGTACTTCATGGTTGGCCAATTCATAAAAGTAACTTATCACCTGAAATAAAGAAATTTTGGTCTACTAAAAATGATATCCACTTAAACAAAGATATTCTTTTCTACAAGAATCGTATTATTGTACCAAACTGTTTACGACAAGAATTTTTGAAACTAATACATCAAGCCCATCAAGGGGTAGTTTCATGTAAGAAATTAGCAAAAGAATCAATCTTCTGGCCAGGAATGTCATCCGATATAGAAAATTACGTATTGAATTGTTTAATTTGTCAAAAATATTCTAAAAGTAATATAAATGAACCACTTACACCACATGAAGTACCTGACTACCCTTGGCAAAAAATTGGCATAGATTTTAAAAACTTGGACAATTTAAATTTCATAGTTATTGTTGACTACTACAGTAAATTCGTTATTGTGAATAAACTGACAAGCAAAAATGCTGAGTCTGTCATATCTTCACTGAAAAACACATTTTCGATAACTGGACTACCACTGGAAATTTATTCTGATAATGGACCCCCGTTCAATTCAACTGCATTTAAGAACTTTGGGAAACAATACGATATTATTTTATCTACATCCAGTCCACATTATCCAAAATCAAATGGAATGGTAGAAAGAGCAATACAAACAGTAAAAGGCCTTTTAACTAAAGCCTACAATGATGGTGAAGATCCATTCTTTGCTATACTTAATTATAATGTAACACCCAAAATGAATTTACCCTCTCCAAGTCACGTATTAATGGGCAGAAGATTACGAACACTCTTGCCAATGAGAATCAACAAATTGAAGCCGAAGAAACCAGTAAGTGTAAAACAACAACTAAAAGCTAATCAAATGTTACAGAAAAATTATTACGACATGCGTACAAAGAAACTCTCCACGCTTCAGCCCAAGCAGCCTATTCTGATGCAAGAAAGAAGTAGAAGTTGGAAACCAGGAGTTGTAATCAGCAAATCAGGTCCGAACGACTACAATGTCAAGATCGATGATGCTGTATATCGACGAAACAGGCAACATCTTCGACCTCTCAATGAGCGTACGTCGACTACAGATTCTACAAATAATTTGGAGGAAAAAGAAGATGTAGATATTTCAGTACAAAAAGAAGGTGATAACAACGCTTCATTGTTAGAGAAAGGTCCTTCCAGAAACACCAGAATTGTTGAAACTCAAAAGAAATATAATGTGTTCCAATCAAATAGTAATGATCATGAATATATTACTAAAAGCGGTCGTAGAGTTAAACCTCCCGATAAATTAAATTATGCATAGTTTAGAATAATTATTTTTGTAAAAGAAAGGGCGAGTGATATATTCATGTAACTATGGTAACTGTAATACCATAGTTGGCATTGTAAGATAAAACAATAAGAAATACAACACATAAAATACGTCAAAGATTTGTATTTAAATGTCAATAAACTAATATTCTCAACCACCAAGTGTTATATATTAAATACCAAAACATTACAAAAACTACCGATGGCGGCGCTAGTGTTGTAGCATACACGTACTCTGAAAATGGTATTGTGCTATAAGATCGCATAGAGAAACATTGTATAACCAACATTCGTTTTGAAGTATACTAACAAATTCATTAAACTTTTTATAAATAGTGTTAGTAATAATTTTGTGTATGTACTTAAATTATAATGACATTCGAAGAAAGTTATCTTAGACTTATTTCTAAGTAAAGGTTTACTTATTTGGAGGCAACAAATTCTTCTCGAAGTTTGATAGAAGAGGGAGAATTGTTGAATCGTGGATTATTATTTTTATGTGGTGTTAATGAACATAGTGCTACAGACTAAAAAAAAATTGGGCTGTGTTTAAACAAGTGCTCTAACGTCACATCCTCATGAGATTAGAAGAACTTTAAATTTACAATTGATTATTTTCAAAATGCTTTTGTATAGCTGGCCATCATGTGGCCAGTGCAAACACATTACAGCTGTCTTAATATTTTGTACAAGATAGTAAAATAGTACCATACATTATTCGTGGATGTTAAATAAATATGTATTTACTTTACTTAACAAAATTAAAATGGAACTAATGTCAAATATATTTCAAATTGTTTTAATTACAAGTGTAAGAAATATATTGAATGCTAAGCATAAAGTAAAAAGTGTTTTATTTTACTCATGAAATGGTCAGGAAATAATACAATACTTTTCATTTTTGTCATCATCTTATAATTCGTCACTTGTTTTCCAGTTAGTATTTTCCTAATCCAGCCCTCTCTTTTGTCAATAGACTCCATTTTACCAAATTTATTTTGGACGTCACTCTTCCTCTCACTAATTTTTGGGACAGATAATTTCTAACTACCCGGAGAATGACAGCCATAAACGCAGCAATTGACGTTGTTAATATTTTTTTCGTTTTTGCTCAAATTGCATATGTACTTTAAAACAAAGACAAACAAGAAACAGGCAAGGAATCCAATGCACTACATATATTTACTGTATAGTTGAATAACAGAATACCATTTTCAAGAGTTGCAAATATCGTCCGCTTGAGGGATTCACGTTAATTTTAGTCGTCAATACCAGTAACTTCCCGAGTACCTACTCGACACCAACTGCATACGCTCACTACGATACTGCTGTACTTCTCACTAACACTTTACTCTCTTACACTCTATGTAACTAATTCACTCCCGAGCATAGCTGCGTCACTTTTATACAGCTGTCATTACCGTCTAGAAAAGCTCTAGAATGTTCGACCGCATAATAACAATGAACACAAAAGGTTCCGAGGACCGGAAGTAATTAAACATGTCGCGACTCGTCTGTTTACGTCGCCAGGCTGCAAGCGCGATTACGTCACCGCTATAAATAGACACTAGGGTACCTTTATAACCAGGGTATGGCCATGGCGTGGCTCACGTTTCGTCCGCCATTACCGGCCCGTCTGTTATATGTGTTGTTCTTGCGCAAATTATTATGTATTTTCGTAGCTATTTGTTTTATTTTAACGAAAAACACATTTAATTATCATTTTAATATGTAAGATATATTTTCAAACTCGAAAATTACGTTTTTAAAAAGTTTTATTTGACATTGAAGCGATACAAAGCACGTACAAGGAATACACACTCTAAACATGTTACATATGTCTTATATAGGGTTTGCAGCGATTATCTCTGTGGGAAGGTGTCCATTTGCACCTTTCCACGCTTGAATTTTGTTATATTTGCAGTTTATGGGGCGACGTCTCTACTTAACTTGTATTTAAAGTGTAAGTAATATATTTTATTTACTTGTGTAGTTTGTTAAGATACCCACCACGATTACTGACATATTGAAAACAACTATAAATTACCAATATTAAGCACAATCATTTCAATTTTTAAAAGGTAAGTTTAGAATATACAATTATTATGTAAATAAGAACTACAGATATTAAATTAGATGTAATAATAACAACCCATGTCATATATTCTACATAACCTCTAAATGTATGTCTTAATAATAATTGTGTATCTCTTAAATTAATTAATTTTTATTACCTTTATAAATTCACAGTGTGATAATTTAATATTCTTTTATAATATTTGAGATGTTGAGTGGTGCGGACGTGTTGACAGGTAGCTCCGCTACCATGTCTGAAGTCGATAGTGAAAAAAGTATTTGTACCATTTGTGATGATTTGATACCAATCTCTGATTGGGTGCAATGTGATATATGTGATAATTTAATTCATGTGCAGTGCAATAAAAATGAATGTGCTGGATATGTTGTATGTAATCCATGTGATAAAAATTCGATGCAAAAGAATATTTTTGCTGTTGTTATTTCTTTAAAAAAAACTGTTTGTCAACTTTCGAGCAAAGTCAATAATTTAAATGATACTATTCGTAATCAAGATGTTACAATAAAAATCTTAACTGATAAAATAAGCAAATTTGAAATAAATTCATATAAAGATGTAAATACGGTCAAGGACGTATCTGATTCTCACTTAAACAAGCCTCAAGTTGATGAGAAATCGCACGTAAACGCAAGTTCTAACGATAAATCATATGCTAGCAAAGTACAGACAAAATCACAAAACCAAACTAATTTAAAAAACATAAATGTTAAAAAAGTTGAGAATAATCCCAGTGGTTCTCAAAAAGTTTCGTCTGAAACTTTGAATAATAATAAACCAGCAAATAAACGTCATAATAATATCATTTTAGGAAAGGCTATGCTGTCCGCTTCCGATAAAAATGGTAGTACAGACAAAGTATTGTTACTTTCTGAACAGAAAGCGTGGTTACATGTGTGGCGTGCGCGTAAGGAGACTACTGATGAGATAATCTTAAAACATTTACAATCTATTAAACCTAATGTGTGTGAAAAATTACGTTCGCGGGGTGATTATGCGTCATTCAAGATTGGAGTTCCACTCGTCGATCTTCCTGTCTTTTCAAATCCAGAGAATTGGCCTCAAGGTGTCGCCATCAATCGTTTTTTCTTCCCTCGACGCCAACCCAAAGCCAGCACGTAAATATGAATATCCCGGACCAGCATCAGCATAACAAGATAAGTGTAAAACATAAAAACATTTGTATATATTGTGACGACGTGATCTGTCACAAGTATTAGTTCAAACCGCTATTGCCGCGCTATCCTGTTTCACGCGACGCTGAAAACTTTTCTTTAGCATGCCGGACGTAAAGTACACCGTTTACACTATGTATGAGCGAAATATTCCAACTAGAAGTCCGCGTTCCATTTTTTTCCAAATTTTGGTCGAAATCACACGTGCTCTTTTTGATTTCTTACATTTGCAAAACAAGCTAAAGCCTGAATATCCAGCCTCCGGCTATAAAAGCCGCGCCGCCGAGATGTAAATACAGTGTGTGTAAACCACTAGTATTCCGCAAAGAAATCGTCTCCGTCTTCTCCAGCAGTCCTGTAGAATTTCTCCAGGTGAGCAAACCGTTGTTTTTGGACTTCCGCCGTGAGCTCCTCGCGAAGTTATTGTTACTGTCTTGCCCATCGTCGTGATTCGTTGCGTGGCTTAGAGCGTCTCTTGGGGGACATTTCTGAGCAACACCAGAGTCACCACGGTGAAGCCGTCGTCACCCGTACACCCAGAGTATATTTTTTTCCGCGAGCAACGTCGCTTGTAGTGGCACGTCGCGAGACCAACCTCCTCAGCGCATCAACGCCGCCGGCGTGTAAACCCGAGCGTTGACGTCGCCAAGGTGCGTGACTATCCCGAGCCATTACAAGTGACCCGACGCCACCGCACCGACGTCACCCCCGTTTTCATCTCTGATAGTGGCCTGTGGTGAGATCAACCTCCTCAGCGCATCGACGCCGCCGGCGTGTAAACCCGAGCGTTGACGTCGCCAATAAGGGTGCGTGACCATCCAGGGCCAATACCGACCGTCGACGCCGTCCCGACGCCGGGCGTCGTTTTCGAGAAAACCACAGATTCAGATACTACTCGGTATAAGGAAGCGTCGCGACATATCGGCGTCGCGACGCCGGGCGTCGTTTTCGAGAAAACCGAAAAGTGAAAAACCACTCCTCGGAAACGTGTTTAGCTTACCACCGGCAAGCGATCTGACGTATCGCCGTCGCGACGCCGGGCGTCGTTTTGTGGAAACTCATATTTTTCGCTCCCGCTCACCAGGAAACGCATCCACGTCACTTCCTCGCAAAATCCCGCGACATCGGCGCCGCGACGCCGGGCGTCGTTTTTGAGATAACGACATTTTCGAAATCCTCGCATCTTGGAAAGCAATACCGCATTATTCTGACGCACTCTACCTCACCGATACCGCGACGCCGAGCATCTTTTTCCCGAAAGCTCCATTTTTGGACTCCGTACTTTAGGGCATTATAACCCTTACCGTATCCGATCAACTTTCCGTTACCCAGCCGCCGCGACGCCAAGCGTCGTTTCCCCAGAACATACCGTTCCCGTCCGAAATAGTCACCCGGAACGCCCAGCCGTAGGACCTCTTGTACCTGAGCTTGTAATAATAAATCAGCCTTTCTACCAATACCATTGTTCTTTTATTTCTCTTCGAACCTTGTCTCCAAATCAGCTACCGAACCGTTGGCGCCCGAGCAACCATACGCCAACATTCTTACACGTATTCGAAAAATACGTTACAATATTATCAAAATGTTAGAGGTCTTCGGACTAAGTGTGCTACATTATTCGTTAATATCTCAGCAAATAACTATGACATATTATTAACAGAAACGTGGTTGGATGATTCTATTGCTAATTCGGAACTTTTCGATTCGCGGTATGTTGTTTTTCGAATGGACAGAGACTCAATCAGTACGGGAAAATCGAGAGGCGGTGGAGTCATCATTGCAGTTAAGCAGGAATTTAGTGCAGTGCAGTGCGTTTCTGTCTCATTGGGTGTAGACGCACTTTTTGTTAAACTTAAGATTGGTTTCCGAATTTTTTTTGTGTTAACTGTATATTTACCCCCTAATTCAGCTGTGTCATTGTATGAGGACTATTTCAATGCTTTTGATTCCTTTGATGTCAATGATTCAAATGTAATACTAATTGCTGGAGATTTTAATATTAATACGTTCAGTAATACTGAAACTGTCGTTTCTTCCAATATAATTGCGCAGAGAAAATGGTGTACTACTAATTTTATAAATTTGTATAATTTAAAACAAATCAATAATATTCAGAATAAGAATGATAATATACTTGACTTAATTTTTTGTAACCTAGACAATGTTTCTGTTACACATGAGACCCACTCTTTACTAGTTGAGGATAAATACCATACGGCATTACATATTAACTTTCAATTGATATTTGTTAAAAATATGAATACCCAAGTAAATATAAACCCAGAGTATAATTTTAAAAATGGCGACTACTTGAAAATGTATAACTTGCTAAGTTGTGTTAATTGGGACTTTTTAAGTGACATTAGTGATGTCAATTCTTGCCTGGACAAATTCTATGAAACATACCAAATTTTTGATGAATCAATACCAAAGAAAAATTCTTACAAAAGTAATTTTCCTATTTACTTTACAAAAAGCATTATAGACAAAATCAAAATTAAAAATACACTACATAAATTAATCGTAAAAAATTTAGCGAATCAAGCACAAATTTCTCAGTATAAATCATTACGTAGTGAAATCAAAAGCCTTTCTGAAACTGCTTATCAGGAATATACACACAATCTTGAAAACAATATTAGTAACGACCCCAAAAAATTCTGGTCCTTTATAAAAGATAAAAAAAGGGAGCAAATCTAGTATTCCAGTTACTATGTATCATGAGAACGAAATCTATCATAATAGCGAAGATATTTGTAAGGCGTTTGCCATGTACTTTAAATCCATATATTCTTCTTAAACATCTGATGATAATGACCTAAGTTACTTAGATGACATTAACTTTTTAAGTAATTGTGATCTCTTTAATTTTAATTGTTCAGAGGATGATATCAAAGAAGCTATCAATACTCTAAAGAATAAACCAACAGTTGGTTGGGACAAAATACCTGCTTTTATTTTTAAAGGATGCATGGATATCCTAATTACACCTCTTTTTAAAATTTTTTCTAAAGCAATCCATACGAATACTTATCCAGATAAATTGAAACTTGCAAGAATTGTTCCAGTTTTTAAAAAAGGCGATGCAGCGCAGATTAGAAGTTACAGGCCCATATCAATTTTAACGGTATTAGCCAAAATATTTGAATCCATTTTGTACAAGAAAATATATGTGCATGTAGAAAAAGCAATTAGTACTTCTCAACATGGTTTTTTATCTGGCAGATCAACTACTACAAATTTATTCTCTTTCACACATGATGTCTCCTCGGCTCTTGATAGGCAAGTTGATGTGTTATATACAGACTTTGCTAAAGCCTTTGACAGGGTTGACCATCAAGTTTTGTTAAAAAAAATTAACCTATACGGCTTTTCCTCAAATGCAATAATTTTTCTAAAATCATATTTGTATTATAGAACTCAGTATGTACAACTTAATTCTTCAAATTCTGATACTATGGTATCTACATCTGGCGTACCTCAAGGTTCCAATTTAGGGCCACTGTTGTTCCTAATTTTCATAAATGATTTGCCGGCTATTCTAAACTTTTGTAAACCTTTATTATACGCCGATGATCTTAAAATTTACCTTACGATTAATTCAGAAATAGATTGTACTAAACTTCAGTTAGATATCCACGAGCTCATAAAATGGTGTGATGCGAATAAATTATATTTTAATATAGAAAAATGTATGATTATGTCATATACAAGAAAGATTCAACCAATTCATTTTGATTACTACATGTCTAAGATTAAAATTAAAAGAGTCTTTGAGTGCACTGATTTTGGCGTTACTTTCAAGACCGATTTAAGATTTCAACTGCACATATCTAATTCATGTAAAAGTGCTTATAAAATAATGGGATTAATTATACGTAACTCTAATTGTTTTTCCGAATCCAGTACCTTAATTAAATTATTTAATACTCTGGTCAGACCTAAACTCGAATATTGCTCTGTGGTTTGGTCCTGTAATACTAAAATTTATTGTGATATGATAGAGAAATTGCAAAAGAAATTTTTTAAAATTTTGTATTTCAAGTGTTTTGGGGTATACCCAAACTTTATGTCGTATGAGACATTAAGTAAAAGTTTCCAAGTTTGTACACTACAGCAGCGTAGAATTTACTTAGACATGTTATTCTTATATAAATTGCTAAATTTTGTTATATATTTACCTCAAATTTTAAAAGTGATTGATATTTGTGTTCCAAAGTTAGGTTTACGTAATCTTAATAATGTATTGCTTAACTGTAACCTTTACTATATGTTATCACCTTTGTATCGAATTATATATTTGTATCGTCTTAATGTTCATTCGCAAATTGATTTTTTTCACTGCAATATTTCTATGCTTAGAAATGTACTACTTCTTATTGATTGATGAATGTTATTTGTATCTAATGTAATTCTTTGTCACAAACTTGTAAATAGGGCTTTTCCTGTAGTTTGTTGTGTGTGAAATAAATAAATAAAATAAAATAAAATAATATAATATCACATTTATTACAAATAAGTAGGGAAATGAATTACCGATAATGGCGGTGATCTTGGCCCATGGCCATACCTTGGTTATAAAGGTACCCTAATAGACACTCGCTTACAGCGGCGGCCACGGCGGGGATTCCACATTACAATATATTAAAATGACATACTTTGCACCCAAAAATTAATGCACAAATGTCAAAAAAAATTGACAGTTGTAGAAAAAATAAATTAACCTAATTTCAGGCATACTCTGTAAAGGCCTCTTCAGAATAAAAAAAAAAGATTAACGGCTGTGCTAGAATTAGTGGCATCGGTAGCGTTAACTCAGTGGTTAATTATTAACTGGTTCATAATTATAACCAACTAAAGGCCCTATTCTGAAACTCGGTGGTTAATTTTTAACCACTCGTTAAAATTTTTATCCAATAGATATTGATTTGACAACTAAAAATTCCTTTTTTTGTTATATGTCAACATACTCGATTGGATAAAACTTTTAACTAGTGGTTAAAAATTAACCACCGAGGGTCTGTGCCACCGAGTTACAGAATAGGGCCCTAAGTATATTAATATCACAAAAATTTGGATTTTTACTTGTCAAATCATTATTTATTGTATAAAATTTTAACCATTTGTTAAAAATTAGCCACTATATAGGCGATAGAAAATAAGATTGTAGCGCCAAAATGGCTTTTAAAGGAACTAATGTTAACGGGATAATTTGACATTTACTAATTTAATTTATGCATTACGTGTGAAATATTAAGAGATATTATATACCTAAAGGCATATATTAGGAACATAATAGATAACACTTGTGTTTATACAGTCAAACAAATGTCACATGTATAAATTATCCCGTCAACTATAGTTCCTCAAAATACCACCAGATGTCACATTACTTATTTCCTATCGCCTATTATAGAATAGGCCCGTTTGACAGATAAATCGCAAACATTTGTTAATTTTTAACTTCATGGCTATCGCTAATTTTGGGATAATTTTCGACATTTTCATACCTAATTTCGCCGGTATAGAACATGCTAAATTAATTTTGCTTATTGCTTCTGATGTAAAATTTTATTTATTTTATTTTTTTTAACATTTATTTGAAGCTTTTTTATTTAAAATAATTAGGTATGATTTTACATGTTAAATTCCTACATTCCGGTGTCGCGGTCAACACCCTGTATAAACTCTCGAATATACTATTAGTGCTTTATACATTTATAACGTACCATATAGTTAACTGATAGTTTATTTTCGAACGTAGTCCTGTCAATCAAGCTGGCAAATCTATTATTCATATAATGTAAAATTTAGTTGTTTTCAATTTTTCTTACAGGATAAGAATTGGAGGTCTTAAAGTTCCTTAAGCCAGTATCCCACTGTAATTTTTTCATGAGTTATGCAACACTCCACGTAAATTTTTTTTACAGTGGGATGCAGTACTTTTCATGGAACGTTTTTATAAAAAAAATTATAAATTTTTTTATAAAATTTTATACAGTGGGATACCGGCTTTAGGTTTTTCTTACATCATGTTGTATCATACAATAATAAGATGTTTCGGTGCGACATCCGCACATCATCAGCTTAAATTGAACAATACAAGTATAAAGTTAAAATATAAAAAAAACTTAAATAACTCACCAAGAGTAAAATTCGTATTTTACAATATTACCTACATTTTGTAAGAATACAGTATTAAATTATGATGAAACACTGTGCCCATTACTTATTGGGAACCTCTGCAAAGAACGTGCCTGATGCTAGGCAGCTGGCTAAGTACTGATTTGCAGAAAAATATATGAGACATACTGTAACGTATTTTTCGAATACGTGTAAGAATGTTGGCGTATGGTTACTCGGGCGCCAACGGTTCGGTAGCTGATTTGGAGACAAGGTTCGAAGAGAAATAAAAGACCAATGGTGTTGGTAGAAAGGCTGATTTATTATTCCAAGCTCAGGTACAAGAGGTCCTACGGCTGGGCGTTCCGGGTGACTATTTCGGACGGGAACGGTATGTTCTGGGGAAACGACGCTTGGCGTCGCGGCGGCTGGGTAACGGAAAGTTGATCGGATACGGTAAGGGTTATAATGCCCTAAAGTACGGAGTCCAAAAACGGAGCTTTCGGGAAAAAGATGCTCGGCGTCGCGGTATCGGTGAGGTAGAGTGCGTCAAAACAATGCGGTATTGCTTTCCAAGATGCGAGGATTTCGAAAATGTCGTTATCTCAAAAACGACGCCCGGCGTCGCGGCGCCGATATCGCGGGATTTTGCGAGGAAGTGGCGTGGATGCGTTTCCTGGTGAGCGGGAGCGAAAAATGTGAGTTTCCACAAAACGACGCCCGGCGTCGCGACGGCGATACGTCAGATCGCTTGCCGGTGGTAAGCTAAACACGTTTCCGAGGAGTGGTTTTTCACTTTTCGGTTTTCTCGAAAACAAAGCCCGGCGTCGCGACGCCGATATGTCGCGACGCTTCCTTATACCGAGTAGTATCCGAATCTGTGGTTTTCTCGAAAACGACGCCCGGCGTCGGGACGGCGTCGACGGTCGGTATTGGCCCTGGATGGTCACGCACCCTATTGGCGTCAACGCGGCGGTGGCGTCGAGGCGCTGAGGAGGTTGGTCTCGCGACGTGCCACTACAAGCGACGTTGCTCGCGGAAAAAAAATATACTCTGGGTGTACGGGTGACGACGGCTTCACCGTGGTGACTCTGGTGTTGCTCAGAAATGTCCCCCAAGAGACGCTCTAAGCCACGCAACGAATCACGACGATGGGCAAGACAGTAACAATAATTTTCGCGAGGAGCTCACGGCGGAAGTTCAAAACAACAACGGTTTGCTCACCTGGAGATAACGGAATCGATTTCTTGAGGAATACTAGTGGTTTACACACACTGAATTTACATCTCGGCGGCGCGGCTTTTATAGCCGGAGGCTGGATATTCAGGCTTTAGCTTGTTTTGCAAATGTAAGAAATCAAAAAAGAGCACGTGTGATTTCAACCAAAATTTGGAAAAAAATGGAACGCGGACTTCTAGTTGGAATATTTCGCTCATACATAGTGTAAACGGTGTACTTTACGTCCGGCATGCTAAAGAAAAGTTTTCAGCGTCGCGTGAAACAGGATAGCGCGGCAATAGCGGTTTGAACTAATATTCTTGTGACAGATCACATCGTCACAATACATTGAATAAATATAGTAACAATTTCAAAAAGACAATTGCGACTAATTCTCCCATTTATTCTTCTAAGTATGCACATTTATATAATGTATGTCCCATATTAATTTTTGCAAATCAGAATTTCGCCAGTTGTCTAGCATCAGACCAAGGACGTTGAAGAGAGGGGACGGGACATGCATTACCTACAAAACCGAGTTATCGAAAGACGAAGATGGATTTATGGAAACACCCTTAGACCAGGAATAGAGGGGGAGACAAGGCATAGTCACGCGTATATTTCCAAATCATCTGAGCGATTTTGAACCTTATTGAAATGTCAAAATCAGCCGCAAAAGGCTAGTCGACCAGTTAAATACTGTTATGTTACAGTTGGCCAAATCTAAATAAATACGTGATTATCCATAACTACAAATTATCTTGATTTTGTTTTATAAAATTAAAATAAATACGAAAGAATATTAATAAAGAAAAACGTAATGCAAACAACGGACATGTTAAAACGGTAGGTGACGCTTGTTGACATTCAAAACTTATTCGTTCGACTGCACACGTATGTTACACATCTGGCCGACTAGCCTTTTGCGGCTGATTCTGACAGTTCAATAAGGTCGAAAATCTCTAGGATGATTTGGAAAGTCGTCTTATGGCGAAATACAAGCATGCCCTGTCTCCCCCTCTATTCCTGGTCTAAGGAAACACCGTTTTTTCTATCTTCCTCTTTACTAGTTCTACTTTACACTTGCGCAGTAGACCACGTGACCAAGATTATTGATGAAGGGGGATTGGCGATGTTGGAAAAGGCGCCAAAATCAAGATTGCTATTTGTTTGTTTTTATTGTTTTGCTTTGATACTCCATTTCTTCTTATTGTAGTGAAAATGGGGTTTAGTTGTGCATATTGTAGAAGAAAATATAAAACAGGTTAATTTATTTTAAGGTTTAGGTTTGTAAAGAGATGTTTTTTTTTTAAATAGCAAGAATTTATTTTTTTATGTAATCTTATATTGCTCTATATTTTATAGTCATTTTTTACATTATCTTGTCATAATGTAAATTAGTCCGACATGTATTTATTTTGATAAATAAATGCAATAGAAATATTAATTCTTAAGTAAAATAAACTCAAATTCTCGTAATAAATATGAATCTTTATTTCATGTTACATTTTATAATGCATTTTAAAAAGTATAAATTTAAATTGCCCGCGCATTCTTTAATCAAGAGCCAAAATGTTTGATGACAAACAAAAAGTATTGCATCAAACAAAACAGTTAAATTTGTATTTAAATTATTTTAAAATAATGAAATATTAATAACAGAATAATTAACTTATCTTTCCTTGTAATAATTGTGTTTTTATGCTAAATATGCATTTTTAAATTTATTCGTATTTCTAAATGATTGAATTCCACTGGTTGCGCAGGCTCAGGATGGCAGAAAATAAAGAGGAAGATAGAAAATTAGATAGTCGCATAAGTCTATCTTCGTCATTCTTTCGATAACGCTGGTACATGTTGCTTGTCCCGACCCCTCTCTTCAAATTCCTTGCATCAGACACGTTCTTTGCAGCGGTTCCCAGTAAGTAATGGGCTCAGTGTTTTAAATATATCATAATTTAACACTGCATTCTTGCAACATGTAATATTGTAAACAACGAATTTCACTCTTGGTTAGTTACTTATTCAAGTTTTTTTTTTTATATTTTAACTTTGTGCTTATACAGTAAAGTGACCATCCGTCCAGCATTAGGCTGGATTGTCCAGCATTGATAAGTATCAGTTATTTTGTCCAGCATTGATATGTGCCCGTTATTGTCGGCCATTATTTCTTTTCGTTTTTAAAGAACAAAATAATGTGTTAGGAAATTAGTTGACTTAACTGCCTATTTTTTTTACTTTTACTCAGTAACAATGTTCTTCATTGCTAATTTCCTAATTTAGTTCTCAAAAATTGTGTAATTTTTCTGTATTTTAATGAATTGGCCTACGGGCGTCAGAAAGTTAAATTTGAAAAAAGATTCAATACTATTTACCTATGTGAAAAGTATTAATGAGAATGAGGAAAATATACTTAAAAATAACCAAATTATCTTTAATTGTATTTTTGTTGTTTCATTAGCCATTGTTTTTAATCTATAAATGTAATAATTATTGAATTTTTAATGTTTATAACAAATGAACATAAATGAGAGACAGATCGTTGAAAAGCTAAAAAAATCTTTTTTCAATGAAAGAAAATAAAAAAGTGCTCTAAAGAGATGTTAACCAAAATTCAGTATTATTTCTTATTTGGAAGTTATTCCGAAAAATAAAAACTACAAATTTTGCATTTTCGTCTATATCAACTCATCTAGTGACCTATACATTTTCTCTAATAACGATACACCAATTAAAAGTTTTTCTAATGATGCAACATTTAACTAATTTAATCGACTTATTACTGTTAAGGCTGATTATACAAAAATACGAGTAAATATGGTCATGGTACTTTTTTTTCGTCAAATTTCCGATGTCCAGCATTGACATCGATGAGATCTGGTCACTTTATTATACAGTATTGTTCTATTTAAGCTGATGATGTGCGGATGTCGCACGATACATCCTATTATTGTATAACATGATTGTTATAATAAAAACCTAAGGAAATTTAAGGTCTCCTATCCTAAATTAAAACTGGAAAATCCCATTTTATTTCAACTTTTTATTTTTTTCCTAATTATCAAAAATTTAAAACTTAAACATCTTTAAAAATTAATAATAGATGGAGTCTAAGGTTAAATTTAACTAAAACTATTATAATTACCCCTTAACCTTAAAATTAATTTTAACAAAAACTATATACGTATTTCGAGAACTAAGTTCTCATCATCAGTAATACAACAAGTGAGTTAGAGTTGTTAGGACCTCTGGCATGGTTGACATGTTGAGTAATCTTGACTACTCTGTTTAACTTTCACTTGTTGTTTTACTGATGATGAGAACTTAGTTCTCGAAATACGTATGTAGTTTTTGTTAAAATTAATCTTAAGGTTAAGGGGTAATTATAATAGTTTTAGTTAAATTTAACCTTAGACTCCATAAAGATGTTTAAGTTTCAAATTTTTGATAATTAGAAAAAAATGAAAAAGTTGAAATAAAATGGGATTTTCCAGTTTTAATTTAGGATAGGAGACCTTAAATTTCCTTAGGTTTTAATTATAACAATCATGTTATCCAATAATAGGACATTTCGTGCGACATCTGCACATCATCAGCTTAACAATACTGTGTAAAAAAAGTGAACAGATCTCATCGATGTCAATGCTGGACATCGGAAATTTGACGAAAAAAAAGTACCATGACCATAGTTGTTAGGACCCCTGGCATGGTTGACATGTTGAGTAATCTTTACTACTCTGTTTAACTTTCACTTGTTGTTTTACTGATGATGAGAACTTAGTTCTCGAAATACGTATATAGTTTTTGTTAAAATTAATTTTAAGGTTAAGGGGTAATTATAATAGTTTTAGTTAAACATCTTTATTTATAATTATATTTATAGGCCAATTCTAAACATTATTTACATATATGTAAGATTTACAGATTTTCTCAGAATAGACCCATTAAATAAAGTTTATTTACAAAATTGAATTCAACTAATAATATGGTCTTTTCTTCAGTATCTGCTTCCCAAGGTCAACAAATCAACATCGTAACAATATTTTCATCAAACGGAATTATTTTTTACACTTTTTCTTTTTCATATGGGCTTTTAAATTACAATTTTGCGTAAATGATTTATTACATGTTGGGCATTTATATGCTCTTACTCCACTGTGAATTGCCATATGTGTTTTTAAATTAGAATTTTGCGTAAATGATTTATTACATGTCGGGCATTTATATGCTCTTATTCCACTGTGAATTGCCATATGTGTTTTTAAATTACAATTGTGTGAAAATGATTTATTACATGTCGGGCATTTATATGCTCTAATTCCAGTGTGAATTTGGCTATGTTCGTTTAGATCACTTCTATGTGTAAATTGTTTATTGCATATTTCACATTTATAGTCTTTTATTCTACTGTGAATTGCCATATGTGTTTTTAAATTACAATTATGCGTAAATGATTTATTACATGTTGGGCATTTATATGCTCTTATTTTACTGTGACTTACCATGTGTCGTTTTAAATGAGAATTTCGTGTAAATGATTTATTACATGTCGGGCATTTATATGCTCTTATTCCGCTATGAATGTGCATATGCAAGTTTAAATCATATTTCCTTGTAAATGATTTATTACATGTTGGACAATGAAAGTCTTTTATTTGATTGTGACTTTTAATATGATTGGATAGATGACTACTTTGTGTAAATTGTCTATTACAAATTGCACATTTGTAGTTTTTTATTCCACTATGAATTTTCACATGTCTTATTAAATGAGATTTATATACAAAAGATTTACTACAAGTAGTACATTCAAATTTTCTAATTCCTTTGTGTATTTTCATATGATTTGTCAAGTTTGTCTTCCGCGTAAAACTCTTATTACATACAATACAACAAAAACCGTTTGAATTAGCATTTATAGATTTCTTAATATCATTATTTATAATAATCGAGCTGGTATATGCTTTATCAATCTGATTATCATCATCAGAAATACATTCATCCTTCTTCACACTTTGCAAAATATTTTCATATAATTCATGATTCATAGCAGTTTCTTCCAGCGGTTCTTCTTTAATTGTTTCTAAATTTTGATAATAATTAGTTATTGCTGTCGAATGTTCCATGATCTCCATGCTGCTCTCCACGGTTTTTTCTTTAATTAATTAACGACTGAAGATTCGTTTCACAAATAGAACAGATACACATAAGAATTCTTTCCAACTTAATAATTATCTGAAACAAAATTTTTGTAAAGTAGTAAATATTTTTTCAGAATACTTAATTATTTATTTTTATAATGGGATATGTAACCATAATCGAATTTGAATAGGCGGTTTGCACAAAAGTGGTCAGCGCCGACAGCGGACAAAAATGATAAAATGGTTACATATTGAATCATAGTAAGGTTATGTTTTATGTCAGAATAATTTTACAATTTCTATTTTATAAAATATTTGCAATGAATACGAATGATAAAACGTCAAATATTATGTGATGCAGTGGGGGATGTAATAATTCTTACAAAATTACCGATTGAAGTATCAAATTTTATAAATTTCCTAGAAGATTATATGAGGAACAGATGTATAAGAAAATAACTTTTTCAACATATATCTTCCACTAACGTGAAAAATTCTTTAGGTATACATATTTTCTCACTGTAAAAGATACTTATCGTATGAATAAAATTCCAACAATGGTCGTTTGATTGCAATAATGAATTATATAAAAATGTGTTTCTTCAGTTAATATTTGAACAAGATATAATACAAGAAGCAGAAAATTGTCTTAATATTGTATAATACTTGCAGTTGTATGAAATAGAAGTCTATTTTTGACATAATTCGTCTATTTATTATAGATTTTGTACATGTAATGTTAAGATAGAAATTCGCATGGTTCGTATTTTTCGTGTATTTTCTTTTCCGAGCTTGTGCAACTGATTCCACTTAGGACCTGTTAGATTTTCAATGAAGAATTTTCTTCATTTATTGCGAATATAAAAGAAAGATGCTAACATCAAACACTGATATCGTGATATGTAGAAATTTTCTTCTTTCCAATCATTCAAGTTTTCCAACTTTTTAATCTTAATTTCCATTTATTGCGCATCTTCTAACATTTAACTAGGTAATATTATAAATTATAATATAAATTTAAATATGATAAAATGGTTTACAGAAATCACACATTATCAAAAAGCAAACTAAATGATCAAATAACGTGATATTTAGAACAACGAAAACTGTAATATTGATTTTGAAACCATAAATAATTTTTTACTTAACTTTTGATTTACAGTTTATTGCAACAACAAAAACTTTCGTAATACATGGGTTAATGAACATCTTCAATATTACTACATACTGTAAATATACTTACAACTTGGACGATTTTCTGAAAGGAATTGATGTACTAATTCAAACAACCTATATAAATAACCTTATGTCTTCCTAAAGAATAGTAAAACAAAGAAGTTTACGTCGATAATGCAATCATCCGTTTGAAGTTTGGAAAAGTATATCAGTGAAATACTTTCAGAATGATGAAGCTTTTATACTTCTGAAAATATATGACGCAATATTAGCAAAAGAGAAGAATTAAAAACCGAGTTACATATGAAACTTACCAAATTTAATTGCAACTATCATCACAAAGACCATAACCAAAATTATCAAGACGCCAGCTTCTAAACTTCAACACAGATGACAACGTAACACGGTGTAGTATCTATAGGTGAGAGCACGAGATGCGTTGACATGGCTAAGTAACTGGGAAACAAAATGGCGTTAACGCGACCCGTTACCATTTGACAAAAAATGTTTTGCTACAAGATTCACAACAGGGTATGGATCAACTAAAGAGAAATATAGTCTTTTTAAGATACCAAAATGTGCAATTTAGCGGCAGCCAGCTACTCATAATCACAGAAACAGGTACAAAAATAAATTTCTGATTGAAAGGTGTCAATGTCAAGTGCATTTGACATATGTTGTTTTATAATTTTACTGGAAGTATAGAAACGTTTTTGTATGGAATTTGTACAAAATACATACATAGAAATAACAAAAGATAAAAGGTAATGATTGAAAATATACAATATTATGCGTTATGTATGAATAATTTAATATTTTAAATATTTTGTGTAAAAACCGGGTCGCAACAAAACCTGACATCTAGCGGTACACTGTATGAACTAGCCCAGTTAGTCAACCATTCTTCGTAATGCATTGGAATACGTCGTGCACTCACCTATAGATTCTACCAGGGGTATGAAAGTAATATGGCGAAACCGGCAGCATATCTTTAATCTGCCAGGACAACAGATGTCTCTGCCAGTAACAAAATGAAAATTTGTTTTGACGTTTGAGGTTAGGTTCATTACTTGCGATAACCGACAACTGTCATACAAGCACAGACAAGTACATGAACATTAAAGTAAACATACATTGTTATGTTAATTATTTGTTATTATACGCAGCGTTAAAGTGTGCAGGTAATAATTAATTTAATTTTTTTGTTAATTTATCCAATATATCTTTTGTGCAATATAAAAATAAATCTACACATATCATACAAGTTGTTTTATTTTCAAATATAATTAATATTCAAGGTATTCTGAATCTGTAACTCAAATGTTGTCCATTAATATAATTGATTTATTTTTACTATATGGGTATTTTTTTAAATAATTGATATTTTTAAACATTAAAAAGCAATGAACAGGTTATGAATAAACATTGTTTTAATCATTTGATCGGTTTTCCTTTTATATATATATATATATATATATATATATATATATATATATATATATATATATATATATATATATATATATATATATATAAACGGGTCACCGATTAAATGATTAAAAAAATATTTTATTCATAACCTGTTTCATTGCTTTTTAATATTTAAAAATATTAATTATTTTTCACGAAATACCCTAATAGTAAAAATAAATTAATCATATTAATTGATAACATATAACATATGTTAGAGAATATCTTAATTATTAATTATATTTGAAACTAAAACAACTTGTATGATGTGTATATTTTTTTATATTGCACAAAAGCTGTATTAGATAAATTAACAAAAAAAGTTTAAATAATTTATTACCTGCACACTTTAACGCCGTAACTCACACATGTGTTATCGATTAATGTGGTTAATTTATTTTTACTATTTGGGTATTTCGTGAAAATAATTAATATTTTTAAATATTAAAAAGCAATGAAACAGGTTGTGAATAAAAGTATTTTTTAATCATTTGAACATTTATCCGTATACATATATGAGTATAACACAGTAATGATTAATAGTATATTATGTGGCAAGTGTGTGAAGCTGAAGTTTTTACATGAGGGTGGAGATTGCGACACGAGCCGAAGGCGAGTGTTGCAAACCACCCGAATGTAAAATAGGCTTCACACACGTGTTACATACTATACTTTTTCTACGACCTTGCAATAAAATATAATTTTTTCTTCACATTGTCATTCTTTTAACGTAAAGCCTCTGCATTATCGACTTGTGTAACCATGTTTATCAACGGTACGGGGGTTTAACAGCTTTGTTTTATTAAAGCACAAGTCATTTTGTAATATTTAAAATAATGAAAAGGAAATATAATAATTTTATATTTTGTAATTGCTATAACCTGTAATATAAAATTTGCATTAGATTGCTTAGAAATTTTTTATTTATTGCTTTTGAATGCTTATTGGACTTAGATTTATATTTAACACAAAGTTGTAAATTTAGAATTACAATTTTTATTTTATTTATATAAATTAATTACACATTTCTCATGAAGTTGTTATTTCTTCGGACCATTTACCATCACATGATTTACGTATATATATAGCGATATTCATTGTGTGTGTTTAAACTGAATTATTTACTTCACGCACAGTGTTCAAAAAATCAAACTTCACACATGAAAATCAATACGTGAAGTACCCACTTCACGCATGGGAGTAGAAAAAAATATTTTTATTTATAACTTGTTTCATTGCTTTTTAATATTTAAAAATATTCAATATTTTCACGATATATCAAAATAGTAAAAATTAATTAAAGAATAAATCTAAAATCAGCGCGCTTTTCATATGAAGAGGGACGGGAGGGGGCATGTTGCATAACATTAGTTTGCCAGCAGGACACGGGTCGCAGCACTATCTTGTTGCCTTATCCCTACCATTGACTTTCGCTTCTTGTTAGTGTTAGTGTTCTGTGGATTCTACACCGTGCAACGTAATAATCATAAGTTTGTATTACTTTATCATAGATGGCAGTGTAGACTAAAGCTTACTTTACACGTGCTTTACACTAGCATAATCGGTCTGTTTCTAGTAACATTATTATTATAGTGTGGAAAAAATCAGGTTTTCTAAAAAATTAAAATATCTAAAAATCGGTAATTTATGTTTTTCTACAGGATGTTCTATCTTTACGCAATTGTAATTTAACTTCATATTTTCAAATACATCCTATATATATATGCTATCCCAAATTAATTGGTACACCATTGGGATCTCGGATACTATAAGAGCTACGAGGTTGGTTAATTGGGCAATGTTGTGCAGTTTTTTAATTTTTGAGCTGTTGGTATCTCACTTGAATACGGCAGCAGCCACTTGTTCTCCATGTGCGGTAACGAAATATGCAGCAAATCTTTAAAGAATTTTAACTCAAAATCTAAAAGACTTGGAAAAAAAGTTATTAAGAAATATTGTTGCTCTCGTCGAGTTACATTACTGGTTAAATTTAATGCATTTATTTCATTTACACCTGTATATATGAACAATAATACTTACTTGAAAAATTGTCGAGGGTTATCATTGCTATGTCTATTTGTGCACCCAAAAGCACTACAAGAAGACGGCATATTGCCTTTTATTATGGAAATATTTCACTTAAAGTATTTATTCACTAAGAACACAACACAAACATCACTTTATTTAAGAAAACTACCATATAATGCAATAATAGACCAACGAACGTTTGGCGTTTTGCCTTTTCTGCAAATGGCGCCGTACCCCCACCACTTGCCTCACTTGTTAAACGTATGTCAGCTATCCAGTGTTTTATTAGAACATACTTGTAATGAATACTACTTATTCATATCTATAATATTGAGTTTATTTAACAAACTTAGATCGATACTGTTGATTAAATTATTAAATATATTTGAACGATTTGTATGCTACTGACATCTATGTAACTAATGGTAGTTATTGGTAACAGTTGCTAATTGTGATATGGTGATTATTGACTTAACCGATGTTGTTCTGTGTGCTGTATAATTTTTTGTAACCCAAATTAATGTTTATTAAAAAGTGTAAATTAATATCTTTTGTGTTATTTCTGACTTCCTATAATCCTCAAAAGGTTATGAGCCCAGGAATTGTACAGAAATAACTTATTAATTTTGGGTGAGAAAGAAAAACACGTGCGAGAACGAGTAGTCAAATCATGGCTGATGAAAACATCGCGAGGAACGTTGTTAAATTCGACGGGAGTAATTTTCAGCTCTGGAAGTTCCAGATGAAAACTGTCTTCAACGTATATGGCATAACCGATGTTGTACTTTGAACTCGAGAACAACCCGCAGACCTAGAAGGTGAAATTGGTAAACAGTGGGTTAAAGATAATGCACGTGCCATGTGCCTAATTTCGTCGTCCGTGGATTACACACAGCTGGAGTATTTAATAACGTATACTAATGCATGTGAAATGTGGGAGAAACTATGTTTAATTCATGAGGAAAAATCTGAAACAAATAAGTTGATGCTCATGAAGAAATTTCACAGTTACACAATGGGTATGAATGATTCAGTAATACAGCACGTATCCAGAATTTTAAATATGGCTAGTCAATTGCGGGACATAGGAGAAGAGGTTTCAGATCTTGCGATTATGGCAAAAATATTGGGCAGCCTTCCTACAAAATATCATCCACTAGCAACGGCTTGGGATAATGTATCGGCAGCAGAGCAGACAGTCGCGAGACTTCAAGAGCGACTCATCGCCGAAGAACGTCGGTTGCAGGAGATGGAGGAGGCTACCAACGCCTTGGCAGCAATAAGTGTGGGCGAGACAACAACACACGAAAAAGGTAAGAAGCAAAAATACGAGAAAAAGGAAGGAAAACAAAAAATAAATAAATAAATAAATATATCATCGCGGCATATTACCCATTGCTGGGTGTGCCAATCTGCTTTCCGTACGGGCGTTTACCAGGTGTCACCTCACGGGCACTCATTGTTGGCGTGGAGAGTGCTCCACAGGGGTCAATTTAGGAAAACAAAAAGGCAAGTCAAAATGCTATGTGTGTGGAAAACCTGGTCATTTTGCTAGAAATTGCTGGCACAGCAAGAAATACAAAGACAAAAAGCAAAATGGCGGAGAATCTGCGCAAGCATTTATAGCGATCGATAAAGAAAGAAGCTCTTGTGCTGTCAACGACGAAGATAGGAAACAGCAGTTGCGAGAGAAAGTTACAGATGACTCAGTGAAAAGTGGAATATTGACAGCTAATAGTGCAGATACGTGGGTTACCGACAGCGGTGCGTCACGTCACATTTCGTACAGGCGAGAATGGTTTTATGAAAAGAAAGAAATTCATGATATGTCTATCACGCTTGGAGATAACTCGACTTGTAAAGTTAGTGGAATCGGTACAATTAAAATTAAAAGGTATGTGAGTGGAAAATGGGAAGAGGGACGCATTGAAGAGGTATTGTTTGTACCCAAGCTTAGGAAAAATCTCTTCTCAGTTGGTGTATGTACATCAAAGGGCTATGAAGTTACTTTTCATGATGATGAAGTTAAAATTAAACAAAATGGTGTAATCATAGCTAATGGTGTGAAACTCGATAACGAACTATATCGAATGTTATTTGTAGTAAATACTGACTGTAAAGTAAACGCCATCACGCCAAATTGGCGAAAAAATTCAAAGTGGGTGACGTCTGGTGGCAGATTTGTGAACTAGAGGAATAAGGAAACGTTGATAGCATACATTGAAACGTATGTAATTTTAAACAGGTTTAATTTATATTTGTTGAAAAGGAAATTACACATATAGCGTATATTACATTTTCAGGTTTAAATAATGATCAGTAAATGCCATAGATACTGCTCAGTGCCACGACGCAGTAATTACAAGTCAAAAAGTGTAAGTTTACACTATATCCCAAGTGACAAAATATGATCTTGAAATTTTCTTCCCATATAGATTTGACATCTCTAGTCGGTTCTATTTTTTCTTTTTTAAAACAGAATGGCAAAATTCTTCTAATTTTATAGCCAAACTATACTGTTTATCATCCTTTTTATCAAGTTTTTCCCTTACTTGTTCCAAACCGGTACAACTTAATTTTTCTATTTATTCTGCTCTGTAATACACAAACCCATAAACAATAAATTAAGAGCATAATAATAATGATAACTTATAATACATATAGTTTTGATTTTTACTAACTTGTTTATATGCAACAAAACTGTAACAATATGTTTGCATTTGCCTCCCAATCCTGCTCTACAACTAAATTTTGCTGTCCAGCAATTTATATTCTCATTTAATAAAATTTCAATCGTATGAGGATCTCCGCTCAAATGACTGGTTTTTAAACAAGAACCCAGTATTGTACCTGATCCATCATATTTTCTTCCACAAAGCAATACATCTCCTGCCTTAAAAACTGGTTCGCCTTCCTTTATAGGACGTGCAGAAGCAATGTATTCAAAAATATCACCTAACTTTATGTTAATTTTCTCCATATTAAATACTTTGCACTTTGAAATGCATATTGCCAGCAATAAGGAATGAGAGAACTCTCCTTATTCCTCCGCCATCTTGCTACCGTTCGGCCTGCCACCTATAGTTCAGTTTTTTTCGCCAATAAACTCCAAAAGTGGCATGAGAGGTTAGGACATGTAAATGTCAAAACTATCATGAATCTGTCAAAAACAGGGTTATTAGATGAAATCAAGATGAGTGAAGCAAAGAAATTCTTCTGTAAAGCATGCCAATTAGGCAAATCGCATAGAAATTCATTTCCCAGAAATTGATCGTAAATGTCAACCTGGCGACATGGTGTATGGTGACGTATGCGGCCCAATGCAAGTTCAATCACTTGGAGGAGCTAGGTACTCAGTATTTTTTATTGTTGAAAGATGACGCGACATCATACTGGCATATTTACTTTCTTAGACACAAATCTGATGTCTTCGATCGTTTTAAAGAGTACGCAACAATGGTGGAGACGAAAGTAGGTCATCCCATCCGAATTTTGAGAGTGGATAGAGGAACCGAGTTTATAAATAACAACATGAAATCGTTCTTATCAAACAAAGGCACAATTCTGGAAATGACAGCTCCTTATTCTCCACATCAAAACGGCAAAGTAGAGGGCGACAACCGTACCATTGTTGAGAGTGCTCGTACCATGCTTCATGCGAAAAATTTACCTTTAATGTTATGGGCTCAGGCAGCAAATACGGCAGTTTATGTTATAAATCGTGTGACAACAAATGAAGAAACGAAAAAGACACCGTATGAGACTTGGAATGGAAGAAAACCACAGTTAAAACACATGAAGACCTTCGGATCTGTAGCCTATGTGCATACACCTGATCTATTCAGACAGAAGTTGGATAAGAAGTCAAAGAAGATGGTAATTGTCACATATGTTTAAAATAATTAAATAGTTGGCACTAAAAACAATAGATCATTATCAATGAACTGTCAATCTGTGTTGTATACTGTTCACTGAAGTAATAGCCGTGTTCCTTCGGGTTGTGATTGTGATTTTGTGAATCCTGATTAATTTAATCGTGATCCTTTTGAAACAGGATTTAAAAATTATAGCAAGAAAACAACACAATCTTGTGTCAAATGTCAATGTCATATGCAGACTAATGCAAACTATCCTGCTTTATTTTATAAATAATCAACTGTCTAGTGTTATATTCAGAATTAAAAATGGGTTATATTGAAGTAAAAAATAATGTTCTTGGTAAGGAATATGAAGTATGTTTATTTCAAACAAATCTTTATGTGGTTCATTGCACGCTTTTGTAGAAAAATCTTATTTCCCTTGATGCCACAAACCCCACATTCGTAAATTTTTACGCTCAAAATAGTATATTTTCAATTTGTTCTGAACTGAATCCATGTGAATCACTCAAAAAGGTTGATTCTGAAGGGAAGGGGGAATGTCTAGTGATCACAAAATGAGAAAATGGGGATAACGAATAGGAAACGTAAAAACATTATTCTTCTTAATCATGATCACTTTTATCATTTAGATCACGAATCACAGCCCGAAGGAACACGGCTAATAAAAAGTATAATAAAACTAGTATATTTTATTTGATTAAATAATATAATACATGGTGTCAGAATAAAAGACAAGTACACAAATATGTCAAATTTAAAACCGCCCAAAGAATTTGAGCCGGGCCATAACCCCGCGGAGGCATGGAAAAAGTGGAGGCAACAAATAGAGAATTACTGGGTAGCTGCAGACCTTGAAACGAAATCGGTAAAACAGCAGCGGGCCACGCTACTGCATTTACTAGGGGAAACAGGGATGGAAATTTACAATACAATGACATTTAAAGAAACAGGGGATAAACTAACCGTGGAAGTGATAATGAATGAATTCACCTACTATTTTCAGCCTTACATAAATGAAACTTATATTAGATACTTGTTCTTCACAACTTCGCAAGAAGAAGGTCAAACTATTGACCAGTTTGTTACCAGTTTAAAACAAAAAGCGAAGGACTGCGGATTTGGAACATTGCAAGACTCACTTATCCGCGACCGGAACGTATGTGGTGTAAGAAGTTCAGACCTGCGAGAAAAATTACTAAAAACCAAAGATCTTACACTCTCACAGTGCATAGATACCTGCAGAGCTGATGAAGAGTCGAAAAAACATATTCAAAAGATTAGATTTATTCCAGTAAATGTAATAAAAAGAACGTACAATGACCTAAAAAGGAAAGAATACGGGAAAAGCTTTACTAATAAAACTTGCGGACGATGTAATACAATACATGAGTTTGGAAAATGTCCGGCATGGGGGAAAACCTGTAAAAGTTGCAAAAAAAAGAATCATTTCTCAAGTCAATGTAGATTGAAATCAGTTGGAAATGTTGAAGAAACAGAAGAAGAGAATCCTTTGGAAGAAGGGGAGTATCTGTTTTGTGGTAAAGTTGAAGAATTAGAAGGAAAAGTGGAGAAAGATTGGTCAGAGACTATAGCAGTAAATGGAAAAGAAATCAAATTTAAAATTGATACCGGAAGCGAAGCAAACTTAATTCCGTTGACAGTTTATAATAAGTTACGACCAAAAACAACACTTAAGAAAGCTCAGAAGACCTTACTAAACTATTCGAAAGAAAAAATAGCGGTTGCAGGAACATCCGTTTTAAAATGTAAACACAAAAATAAAACATATGACCTTTATTTCTATATAGTAGAGGGCAATTGTCAACCAATTATAGGCTTAAACAGCAGCATTGAGCTAAATCTAATTAAAAGAGTAATGCGAATAGAAGAAGGCCTGGAAGAAACGAATAAATTAATAGAAGAGTTTAAAGACGTTTTTAGAGGAGTCGGAAAGCTAAAGAAGGATTATCATATTAGATTATCAGAAAATGCTATTCCTCAGGTAGCGAGAACAAGGAAAATACCCATAGCACTTCATGATCGCGTGAAAAATGCACTTGATAAGCTAGAAGAACAAGAAATTATCAGAAAAGTTGACACGCCGACAGCCTGGGTCCATCCGATAGTGGTTGTTGAGAAAAAAGATAATCAAGTTCGTATTTGTATGGATCCTAGGCCGTTAAACAAATATGTAATGAGGGAACATTATGAATTACCAACTCTAGAATCCATACTAGCGTCTTTGCAACAAGCAAAATACTATACGGTCTTAGACGCGTCGAGCGCATTTCACCAAATTCCACTAGATGTAGAAAGTGCGGATTTGTGTACGTTTACCACACCTTTTGGGGGCTATCAATATCTACGTTTACCATACGGGATAAATAGTGCGCCAGAAGTTTTCTGAAAAGCTATGGCCGAACTTACCGATAATCTAGAAGGAACCGTGGCCTATATGGATGATGTGCTAATATATGGGAAAACTATAAAAGAACACAATGAAAGATTGAGAAACTTTTTAAAAGTCGCCCGAAATAATAACCTTAAATTAAAACTGGAAAAGTTACAATTAGCAGTGAATAAAATAAACTACTTGGGACATGAAATCTCAAATGAAGGAATAGCGTTCTGCAATTAGTTTTAATTGCCATTGACTCTCTGGCGGTCATTATTTTTCGGGATCAATTTCTTGCCAACAAATTTTCCTGAGGCCATTTTTCATTATCTATTTTCCTTGCGATCAATTTTTTGGGCTCAATTTTCTTATGATAATTTTTTTTGGAATCCTATCCTCGTATGTCAAGCAGGTCGGGGCAAAAATCTCCATATAATAATTTTTTCGTACCTCCGTCCATTTTGACTATTATTACAGAACTCAAAATCGTCCAAAAATGCGCTGTTGCTGAACAAGGCCGGCAAAAGGAGTTGGCATTACTGTTCTCGTGATATGTCAATTTAAGATTATTTTCAACACAAGATTTAGGAAAATGTTTGCAAATTTTAGGGCCAACTCTTTAATTATTGTAACTTAAATAACTAAATTTTGTCATAAAAATAATAATATGCTGTCATTACTGACATCTCGTATAGATTAATTATAAGTTCCAACTTTAGGACTAGTTTATTTTGTAACTACAACTAACTTCACGTGATACAATTGAGTTTCCGCCATCTGTCATTAAAAATATGCGAAAGTATATAAAATATATACCATGTGTCTGTCTTAAAGGTATACATAGGAGATTAACATGGGAAATCAGTTTTTTGCAATTTCCTGCTCGCTTAATTATTTTAAGCATAAACGCGTCAAATAAAAGTTTTAGGGCATAAAATTTTGCATCTAAATCAATAAACAGAATTACCTTTACATGCTTTGTAACGACAGAAAATTATTATGAAAATTACGTAGAAAATATCGACAGCCATGGAATTGAACAAAATATAAATAAATGATTGACGTTTTATCTGCCAACGTAAGTTAACTTATTTGACGTTTCTGACAATTTGACTTTGTCTCTAGCTTTATTGTCTGAAATTATTACAAAATGAATATTTATATTAATGACGAGACTAATAAGAGCGTGTTTTCAAAATTGCTAAATTCGTGACAAAATTTGAAAAGAGTGCTAATGTGTCTTCAAAAAATACACTTGAGCCGCGTAAAATATTTTCTATTAAACAAAAATGCAAGTATTAACGTCTTTTTTATTTACGCATTAAATTGATTATGACATGGTAATAAAAATTGCAAATAAGTAAAATACGCGTTTCTATTTACCAATTTATAACAATAGTATGACCAATGGATTTCATGTGTTACATATTTACTATTTAATTTATATTTTAAGTTAAGAAAATTTTGAAAATTGTTTATAAATCAAGTTGTTACAATGATTTAACCCTTGAAAATTAAAATTTCTTAGCTTATATTCAATTATTATAATAGGTATATTTCATTTTTATTATACTTATAATTGCAGTTGTATACTAATTCAATACCATTTAAAATACCTAAAAAAATATTATGTGGAGATTTTTTGCTCAGATCTGTTTGACATACGAGGATAGGATTCCAAGAAAATTTAACATAAGAAAATTGAGCCCAAAAAATTGATCGCAAGGAGAATAGATAATAAAAATGGCCTCAGGAAAGTTTGTTGGTGAGAAATTGATCCCGAAAAATAATTAGATAAAATCAAACAGTCATATCATTACATACCTTTGTTATAATTTTATTTTCAATTTTACAAGTTATAATTGTCACGATTAAAATACATTTATTTTTTAAATAGCATTTTTTTGTAACTTATTGTCAATATAAAAAATAAATTTTTGTGATTTATTTTTCAATAAATTTATATAACATCTCGTATATATATGTAGGTAGATATATACAAAAAATATATATCAACCCAGTTTATTACCAATTTCTGAGTATGCCAATCTACGTCAATCCGTGGTTCATCTTACCGATAAATACCTATTAAAGGTACGTGATATCGATAACGATAAGCTTCGATATTTATTGATAAATATCAATACTTACTGATATTATCTATTCATCAATATATCGATGTATTTCACAGCCTTAGCGATTAATAATTTATCAGCGATAAATTTTGTTAGCAATAAATTTTCTATACGTACAATGTTTCTATTCTACAGTTAAATTTCCACATGATCATTTCTCCGTAATCAATTGTCTCGTGATAAACTTTATGAACACGGGAGCCATGGATTTCATGTGTTATTTACATTTATTTACTGCATGTTTTGTATTATTTTTTAGAAAATTATATACAAAGTTTGTCTTATATTATTATTATATATTATTTTTAATAATCTTTTTTTGTAAGTACTGATACAATATGAATTTCAGATATGATTGGTGGATAAATTTTTAGGGGGTGAGAAATGCAGGTGCGTGATTGGTTCAAAATTTGGTTTTTGGTAGGAACAATACCTGAATCTTCATTGATACTTTACAGAATTAGCACGTTATTATTGAATTTGTCTTCGCTTGAAGCAAATTATTTTGAAGTTGTAGTTGTTTTTTTGGTGTATTAGCTAAATTTATTGTGATATGGACTACTTGGGTTTTAGCAGGCGATTTACATAATGTGACACGTACATATATACTTTTGAAAATTATTTATCTGATAATAATTTATTTGAGGAAGCAGAATTACAATTAATGGACAGTGTAAGTATTACTTTACATTACCGTAAGTAAGCCAATTTTATTTTTCTATAAATTTTCCCATAAAAAATATTATTTTGGTTTGTTATACAACAGTAAATTAAACTCTCTATACGTAAAGATAAAATAAATAAATAAATTTATTTAGTTATGTTATTTATTGTATTATGTCATTTCAATATATTTGTAGATCATTGATGATGTTTATGAAACTGCACGAATGGATGAACCGGTAGCTGTTGCAGAACTATTGATGCCACAGGAACCACCGCAGCAGCAGCAACAAGTACTCAATCATTCATTTCAGCGTTCCATATATATATATATATATATATATATATATATATATATATATATATATATATATATATATATATATATAAAGTTTCTGAAATAAAGGATTTGGGTGTTATTTTTGACCCTAAGTTACTGTTTATTCCTCACATTAATTACATTATAAAATGCTCGTACAGGAACTTAGGTTTTATAATTAGAAATTCACGTTGTTTTAATAATATATCTACGCTAAAATCCTTGTTCTATTCATTTGTTAGATCCAAACTTGAATACTGTTTTGTTATTTGGAATCCAGTTTACAACACTCATATTATACAAATTGAACGTATACAAAGAAAATTTGTCAAGCTCTGCGCTCGTAAAATCTGTCATCCAGTTGATCCAATATCATACAGTTATTCTCACACATTAGTACAATTTAACATTATGCCACTAGATAACAGACGTAAGTTGCTGTCCTGCTTGTATTTACATAAATTGTTGCATAACAAAATTGATGACGTCCCTAGTTTGAATGATATAAATATTTCCATTCCTCGTTTGCCTATCAGATCATTTAAACATCATTCTACCTTCATTAATGTTCCTGTAAAAACTAATTATGAATTTAGAGCTCCTATTAGAAGATTATGTTCTATCTTCAACACTCTAGAGCGCGAAATATATCTTGACATTTTCAATTTTTCGTACATCCGTCTCAAAAATACATTATGTTCACTTCTTATGTCATTGTAAATTATTTTGTTTAGTATTTTATGTATTACTCTTGTTTTGGTAACCTTTATTTCGATACATTTTATCTTATATCTTACATCAACTAACATGTTTTACTCATTCTGTCATGTTGAATTGTAATTATATGTATATCCAACCCTCAGTAATTGGGATACTTTGTATCCTGTTGAGTGGTTGTTAATTAATTAAATAAATAAATATATATATATATATATATATATATATATATATATATATATATATATATATATATATATATATATTTTCGTTTACAGCCAAGATGTAGCGTGTGTTTATAATCACCGTCAACGCATGCCTGTCATGGTCATCACTACATATGTGCAGATTGTGCTGAACAGTTGCAGCAACTGGATCATCGATGTCCATTCTGCAGAGTGGATCTCAATGGAATAGTTCGAATATTTTTTACCTTCCGTCACCTTTAGGTAAGGAAGGTATTGTCTTTGGTCAAAAAATTCGATGATGAGTTTTTGATGAATAAGCACGTTTTAGGGTCCCTAGAATACGATTTTACTATTTTTACGATGATGTCTGTATGTGTGTGTGTGTGTGTGTGTGTGTGTGTGTGTGTGTGTGTGTGTGTGTGTGTGTGTGTGTGTGTGTGTGTGTGTGTGTGTGTGTGTGTGTGTGTGTGTGTGTGTGTGTGTGTGTGTGTGTGTGTGTGTGTGTGTGTGTGTGTGTGTGTATGTATGTATGTATGTATGTATGTGTGTCCGTGTGTGTGTGTGTGTGTGTGTGTGTGTAACAAAATTTTCGTCTACGATAACTTCCATACTACAATTCTAAAAATTATAATTCTTTCGTATTTCTCTTCGTTACATCCATGCGAAGAGCTGATTAGATTTTGGTTAGAATTGGACAACCGGAAGTACTCTCATTTGAAGATTTTAACAGTTTTTCTTGAAAAAACTATGTTAAATATAATTTTTTCACATTTAATGTTATTATAAATATTAAAGAATATTGTATTTTCTATACGATTTGATTGCATTTTATACCTAATATTAAATGGATATAGAGTTAAAAAATTATAAAGAAATTAAATTTCATAAAGTAGCCACAGCTGTGGAAACAGGTACTATATTAAGAAAATTTTGATTGAAAGATGTCAGTGTCAAGTGAAATTGACATAGTGTGTTTGTCTTATAATTTTATTGGAAATAGGTATAGGATCTTTTGCTTTCTGTATGGAATTTGTATAAAATACATACAACTGCTTTAAGGTATTGTACAAGAAATAATAATAATAATTAATCTTTTATTTCTGCAGATACATTACACTGTATATAGAAAACGTCACAAAATAATAATTTTCTGTATGAAATTTGCATACATGCAACTGCCGGAAGGTAATGTACAAGAAATAGAATATTTAATTTAACAAGGAACTTTCCGTATGAAATTTGTACAAAATACATAGAACTGACGGAAGGTAATGTGCTGGCCACATCAGATTTTTTTTTGTAGGATTTGATTCCAATACGGAATACAACACCCAGAATGTATATATGTATATAATTATTATAATTATAAAATATCTCTTATTTACATTAAATGTTACATAATGTTTCCCTACTTATCCATGATCTCCATATTCTACGGAATTTTACGTATTTCGTACTATAAATAAAATAATTCTAATGCTTCGTAAATAAATACAAACAGTATGTAATACATATTTCAAATATATAATATTACATAATAAATAATTAATTTAATAATATTACATATCCTTTATAAATTAGAATTTTTAAAAATATGTACAATATCATCATAATCCATGTTAGTAATGCAAACATTTGTCAAGGAATCCAATTGATAAATTCTAATTTACCATAACACATCACTTGTCTATCACATTTTTAATAGTGGTCATTCTATGTCTATGACCACGAATTCATCTACCGACACATAGAATAACTAAAATTTTGCTGCTACCCTGCTGCAATCTGGTAACTATGTATGCAACATGGTCGCCATGATGTTTTTTGACAAAGCACGGTTTGGTGTTGAATATTTTGATGCAATCCAGTTTCGGTGTTTGAGCATTTTTATGAAGAATGGTTTGGTGTTGAGCGCGTTCCCATTCTAAGCATGTCAAGGTCCCTCGAATCACGTGTCTGTTCGCGCCCTATATCATTCCGTGTCTATAACCTCAAAGCCATCTACCAGCTCATAGAATAACTAAAATTTTGTGGCTACCCTGCTGCCATCTAGTGACCAATGTACGAAATATGGCCGCCATGATGTTTTTAGACAATGAACGGTTTGGTGTTGAACAGTTTGATACATTCCAGTTTCGGTGTTTGAGTATTTTGATGAAGAATGGTTTGGTGTTGAACATGCACCCCATTCCCTCGTAGCATCTTTGTCGTACACGCAGAATGCAGATCTTTGTGCCTTTGTCTAATATACAGGTGTCCCAAAACGTACCGGCAATATTCCAGGGATGAATTCCAGAACTTATTTAGAATCGAAAAGTTCATATAAACATATGTTCCAAATGTAACCTTTAACGAGATATTATTTAAAATTTGAGTTTAACTGATTTCTTCTTAAATACTGATCTAGTTACCATGATCACGTCTTTTGTCTGGTAACATTTGAACATCGTTCGCCGGACCCTGATTCCATTAGATTTTTATCTTTAGGGTTTTGGGGTCACATGGAACAGATTGTTTATGCAACTGAAATGCACACGGTAGAAGAATTACGCCAAAGAGTACAGCAGACTGCCGATATTAGGAATAACCAAGAAACCATATTAAGAACGCAGCGATCTCTCCAGCGAAGTGCAGCTTGTTGAATATCATAACTGCCGCAAATATGGGTTTTAAGATAATTACTATACAAACAAATAGCTGTCACTATGGAAATGGAAATTTTTGTTAGGTTAAAACACAAAACAATAAGGTCAACAAAAATAAACGAAATAAATGTCGCTTAAAGAATAATATTAAAAAATTTAACATACAATATTACAGAAGTTATGGATATATTCTGTACAAAAAAATAAGTTTTGCAGGTCTGTAAATAAAAAACTTTAATTTTTGTTGATTAATATAAAATTATATACATATAAAAGTAACAGCTTTCGTTGCTATGTTGTTTATTATTTATAGATCTGCAAAATTTTCTACAGAATACCATAATTAATACTAACGCAAAAACCAACAAATTGAAGACATTTAAAAATGTCTTCCTGTACTCAGTTTTATTTCTTTTTCTAGCGTGTGGCGTTAGTGCTATACTATTATTCACGAAAGATGACTATTCAAGGTCATTTGTTTGAAGAAAGTATACACATCACTTTACGGCAATAGCTTAGCAACATTTTGTATTAGAAAGATTATTTGACCTATGTCTATTTAATTTATGTGGTGTGACAGATATACGTAAATAGTGGCATTATTTTTCTAACACATAAATAATAATGACGTATGTCGTAGAATTACATGTACCTAATTATCTACTACACTGCCCTCTGTGCTAATATTTACCAAGTGGCGTTGCCATTTAAATCAAATTATTATTTTTTGGGTTATAGTTAAGACTATGTTTTTGAATTTTGCAAAAACATAAGTGAAGCACATAAATCTTTCAGAAGGGCATTATTTAGAAAGAAACATAATTTTCAAATAAATTATTTATATTTTTTTTAGTTAAAATGTGTCCATAAATATTTCATGTTGCACGCCTATGCATACGAAATGTAATGAAGTTATCTGCAAGTAATATATCAGACGGCTCACAAATGACCTTTAATAGACATCTTTCGTGAATAATAGTATACGTCATCCGTCAGCTGACTCGTCCGCCATTATGGAGCCACTTCATTTATTCAATATCAGTGTTTTAACCATAGAAATTATGAACAATGACGGGTTGTTCTACTCCAAATTGTGCAAATCATTTGAAAAATAGTTATAATTTTTACAGGTACTTATGTAATACATATATTTTTCTCTAACCTCAAAAATCTTAACAAACCGTATTTTTTCTTGTTTTATTATTTTAAATAAATATAAAATGGCAAATATTAAAGTTATATTTAATTATGAAAAATAGTTACTACATAAACTTATACAAAATGTAGTTATATTTCATAATTTACTGCGGTCATTTTGGCTCCAGTATGGCGGATAAGTCAGCTATGTATTATCTAGTAGCTGTACGTATAACTCTATTACAAAATAAATCAATAACTATGTACTTTAAAAATTGTATTAGGGAACTGTTGTTGTCATGTTGTTTTTAATCTCGATGGACTTGCATGTGTCTTTGCAAGTTGTGCTTCGTGTTAAACATTTTTTTACAAACTGTGCATTCATAATCCTTGTTTCTAACGTGAATTTCTGTGTGTTGTTTTAACAAACGTTTTGTGGCAAAACATTTTTCGCATTTACTACAACTATAATCCTTTTTTCCAGTATGAACTTTCTTGTGTGCACTTAAATTATTTTGCCATGCAAAAAATTTATGACAAATGGGGCACTGGAATTTCTTTTCTCCAATATGCATAACCATATGGGCATTTAATTTATCTTTCCTTGTAAATGATTTTTGGCATGTAGAACATTTGTATTTTTTAATTGCCTCGTGAATTTTCATATGCTCTAGTAAGCCCCACTTTCGTGTGTAGTATTTATTACAGATTTTACATTGAAATTTTTTTTCCTTAGTATGTATTTGGACATGTCTTATTAAGTTCGATTTCCACTTAAAACACATACTACACACTGCACAACAAAAATTATTTGAATTAATATTTTCAGTTTTTCCAGTATCATTATTTATAGTAACTGAGTTGTCATATGTTTTGTCAACCTGTTCATCATTATCAGTTACATTCTCTTCTTCCTGCATACTCTTCAAAATATTTTCGTAAGATTCATTATCCTGGGATGTTTCTTCCTCCCGTTCTTCTTTAATATAAACTTCTTCAAACTTTTGATAACTTGTAGGCGTTGTTTTATCCTCGTCCTTCACTTCAGCACTAACCGGATGTAGTTGAGTAGCCATGGATGCTTCTTTATTAATAAATTAACGAGTGAAGGTTTGTTTCACAAATGGAACAAATTCTGAAACATAAAATTTTATTTTTATGTGACATATCTTTTTCTTTGTTTCGAATGATTTTTCTTTTGGTAGTTTGATTCATTAGCTAAATTTTAAATGCCGTTACTAAAATCAATCACAATGGCTCGTAGTATGATCACGGTTTTAACTAAAACACTGTTTTAAGAAATGTCAAATTCAAATTTCAATATTTAATTCCGCCCTTATGTTTAAAGAACGATTTTTTAAAAAATATTTGTTTGAATACCAACTATGTTCTGCTTTAAAATCATATTTTGATAAATTTAATAAAATTTATTATTGATATTAAATAATCAAATTTGACATTTCTTAAAACAGCGTTTTAGTTAAAACCGTGATCATACTACGAGCCAATGTATGTAACTAAAAACTATAAATCCTTCAAAGAACATTAATACTCAAACATGTGCATTTCGTAAACTACAAAAAAAAATCTGATGTGGACACTACACGACTTCCTTGTACGCAAGACCAATATGAATATGAAGTATAGACCCAATTATAAAATTGCACGTGTTTGACGTAATTTGACATTAACATCTATTTTTTATTTTTTTTGTTATTTTTTGCCCCAAGGTTCATTACAAAACCCAAAAAGTATATGTTTTAAATTTACATATTTCGCTTATACAAAGGGCTAATTTAATAATAGTTGATGTACTAGACGCAGAATTGAATTCTCACATAACTCAAAAACGGTAAGCCGTAGAAAGTTGAAATTTTGTATTTACGACTGCTATAACATCTAGTTGTGCATCTCCCTTTTTGGTCATTACATAATATCCAGAAATGGTACTTTATTTGAAGCCTACAATAGATTTTAATGAAAAACTATATTAAAATATAATCCAAAACGTTTCAAATTTGGTATATAAGACTTTTAGTCAATTGCAATAACATAGTAGATTTTGGTTAAAACGGGCTAACCGGAAGTGATATATTACTTGAAGTTGTTAACAGTTTTTCTTGAATAAAATGGTTTCATTGTGATTTAAGAAATAAATGCTTCAAATAAGAGTTTTAGAGAATTAATTTCTGCGTCTAGCACATCAAGTATTATTAAATTAGCCCTTTGTATAAGCGAGATATGTAAATTTAAAACTTATATACTTCTTGGATTTTATAATGAAGCTTGCTATGGATTAGGACAAAAAATAACGAAAAAATAAAAAAATAGATGTTAATGTCAAATTATGTCAAGTACGTGCAATTTTATAATTGGGTCTACACTTCATATTGGTCTTGCGTACAAGGAAGTTATGTGGTGTCCACGTCAGATTTTTTTATTTATATGAACACTTGGTTGCTTGGCAATTTGTTAAAAAGATTTGTACGGCAAAATTAGGAGAGCGTATATCCAGTAGTTTTGAAAGAATAAATCTTTGAAACAAATTGCCGTCAAGAAACCAAGTGTGAATACAGGATGTTTGGCGTAAGTCCGGCACCAAGAATATTTCGTTTATCTTGACAGATACAAGAAAATGTTAGTAAGCAAACTTAAGCATTACTTCCGGTTTTAGAGAAAATGGGCACAACTTTAAATCTAGCATAGGGAATTTGAATTTTTACATATTTTTTCTGAATGTACATAATATTAGTTTCACGATATCAAAATATCATAGTTTTTCTTCAACCAATTCAAAATGGTGACTATTTATTTTCAAAATACGTATTAATAAAATTCCATACAAAATTAAACATAGCAAGCTATGAAACGATTTTATTACCTTAAACAAAAGAAAAGTATTTATTTACATAAAGTTGAACTGCTCTAACAATTTTGTGATTTAATTTAAGGTATTAAAATTGTTTCTTAGCATGCTACGTTTAATTTTGTATGGAATTTTATTAGTACATATTTTGAAAATAACTGGTCGCTATTTTGAAACAGCTGAAGAAAAACTATGGTATCGTTGTGAAGCAAATTTTATTTACATTCTCGAAAAAAATATAAAAATACCGATTCACTATGCTAGATTCAAACTTGTACCCATTTCCGTTAAAACCGGAAGTGATACAAAATTCTTACTATGACCATCTTATGTGCCCCTTTGTCTAGTTTAAGTTTGCTTATTAATATTTTTTGTATCTCTCAAACTAAACGAAATATTCTTGGAGCCGGACTTACGGCAAACAACCTGTATTTATAAATAAAAAATATTCCGTGCTATAAATCAAACCTTGAGTGGTATTTGTCAAGATAATTCCACGAGTAAATAGCATTTGAACTTCATTATTTGTTATACTTCGTTTTTTACTTCCTTGTACGAAGTAAAGGAAGTATTGTAATCGCGAAAAATTTCGGTTTTGAGATTTCAACGGAAATATCCATTTTGACCATCCCTGAATCCATTCTGACTAATTTCGTCGTGACGTCTGTACGTACGTGCGTACGTGCGTATGTATCTCGCATAACTCAAAAACGGTAAGCCGTAGAAAGTTGAAATTTTGTATTTAGGACTGCTATAACATCTAGTTGTGCACCTCCCTTTTTGGTCATTACATAATTTCTAGAAATGGTACTTTATTTGAAGCCTATAATAGATTTTAATGAAAAACTATCTTAAAATATAATCTAACACTTTTCAAATTTGGTATATAAGACTTTTATGTCAATTGGAATAACATAGTGGATTTTGGTTAAAACAGACTAACCGGAAGTGGCATATTACCTGAAGGTGTAAGCTTTTCTTCAATAAAATGGTTTCATTTTGATTTTAGAAATAAATGCTTCAAATAAAATTTTTAGAGAATTAAATTCTGTGTCTAGCACATCAAGTACTATTAAATTAGCCCTTTGTATAAGCGAGATATGTATATTTAAAACTTATATAATTTTTGGTTTTTGTAATGAACCTTGCTATGGATTAGGACAAAAAATAACAAAAAAATAAAAAAATAGATGCTAATGTCAAATTACGTCAAATATGTGCAATTATATACTTGGGTCTATACTTCATATTGGTCTTGTGTAAGTTGTGTACAAGGAAGTCGTGTGGTGTCCACATCAGATTTTTTTTTTTAAGAATTCATTCTAGAAAGGGGAAGGATTTGCATTGTTGTAATCAAATGAACGGGTAGGAGATCGTTCCACTGCTTCTCTTACAGCTGCGACATTTGCAGGTGTCCGAGCACTTCTGGGTCTTCCGGTTGATTTTCTTTTTAAGGCTGAACCTGTGGCTCTAAAGTTTGAAACCCACAACAGTATTGTTTTGCGATCTGGAACCGGAGCATGTCTACCCAGCGCGAAGTGAGTACGAAAAGTTCGTTGCGTTGTAATCACAGATTCGTTATTTTTCATAAAAGTTTCGATAATGAATGCACGATGCTCGCCCGTTCAATTTATGACGACAACTAAAATGGCAAAGCGCGCGCTATCATCTAAATACACTAAATTCCGCTTCTCTTCAGTTGTTCGGGCACAGTGGCGGCGCAAAATGTGGGAGATCATTTTGCCGGACCCTGTACTTAAAAATCTGATGTGGACACCACACGACTTCCTTGTACGCAAGACTTATATAAAGTATAGACTCAATTATAAAATTGCACGTATTTGACGTAATGGACCTTTCCAATTTAAGGGCTATCTCTTTCTATCGCTGCAAATAGTAAGAAAATGGCGCGAACAACTGCTAGTTGGGCTGTCAAACGAAACGTCAAAAATATTGCAGTCATTAAAATACCTGTATTCTCAGTGAAAAATTGCATCGTTAGACATTTTACCTCCAATAAAAGCTTTTGTAACTTATTTCGATAAGATTTTTTAAAGTTATCCGAGATATTCTCACATTTTTCGTCTAAATGTTTTAGAATCAAACGTCATAGATCTCAGTTGTTCTTACTATGCGCAGATCCCCGTTGCGCATATCTTCTATCTCTTTAAATTGGAAAAGTCCATTTGACATTAACGTCTATTTTTTTTTTTTTTTTATTTTTTGTCCTAATCCATAGCAAGCTTCATTACAAAAACCAAAAAGCATATGTTTTAAATTTACATATCTCGCTTATACAAAGGGCTAATTTAATAAACTGTTAACAACTTCAGGTAATATATCACTTCCGGTTAGCCTGTTTAAACCAAAATCTGCTATGTTATTCCAATTGATATAAAAGTCTTATATACCAAATTTGAAAAGTTTTGGAATATATTTTAATATAGTGTTTCATTAAAATCTATTATAGGCTTCTAATAAAGTACCATTTCTGGAAATTATGTAATGACCAAAAAGGGAGGAGCGCAATTAGATGTTATAGAAGTCCTAAATACAAAATTTTAACTTTCTACGGCTTACCGTTTTTAAGTTATGCGAAATACGTACGTACGTACAGACGTCACGACGAAATTAGTCAAACTGGATTCAGGGATGGCCAAAATGGATATTTCTGAAATCTGGAAACTGAATACAATACTTCCTTTACTTTGTACAAGGAAGTAAAAATGTACTCGTATATGAGAAAACATATGCTTTACAATGCAATACAAGTGCAATACAGAAGAGAAAAAAGGATACAACTTCAATAACGAAATGCGCAGACGACGCGGTATACCATAGCGTCGGCATGAATTTTCAAGAAAGAGACAAATATAATTTATTGTATTTGTCTGCCGCAACATATTAAAAGAAGATGTTATACAGGATGTAAATGAAATAAGTGCATTAAATTTAACCAGTCGAAAATGCTGTAAAAATTTTCATTAAAACATATTTGAGCGGGAACAATAAATGGACGACTAATTATTGGTACTCAAGTACCTCTTTTAGATGGACAAAAGTTTGTACTTACATTTTTTGAATAACGTATTTAAACTATTATGATTTATCGACGATAAATAATCATCTCATAACCTAATAACTATGCTTTTGCTCTTCCTGTCGTTACCTCACCTCGCCCCTCCTTGTCTTCCACTATTCACAGGTGATTAAAAAGTCTGGTTTAATACACAACTTTATAATTTTGTTATCCAAAATTTAAATTTCTTTATTTTAAAAATTGTACTATTACGAATTAATTAATAATAAATGTTATTTCCGTTGATTCGTTTATTAATTACTGTGTCTGCAAGTGTAACCGATAACCGACGATTTTTGAGCTGTTTGTATCCCACTTGAATACGACAGCTGTCATTTGTTCTCCATGGGCGCGCGCCGAAATATGCAGCAAATCTTTAAAGAATTTTAACTCAAAATCTAAAAGACTTAGAAAAAAAAGTTATTAAGAGATATTGTTGCTCTCGTCGAGTTACATTACTGGTTAAATTTAATGCACTTATTTCATTTACACCCTGTATATTTTTTCTTAATAATAACTAAGAAAAGAGTTTCATCGGTATTATAATGCGGTTCCAATGATTTTTTATATCGTGGAGAGTGAATTTTTTCGCTTGATAAGTTACATAACTTACTCGGACTCATATTTGACATTGGACAAACAATTATAACATATAAATATTGTTCTCAGCCAGAGCATACTACATATAATGAAATAGGACAAGCAGCTAATAACGATAATTTGGCTAATTAGCGATTTAATTAAATTTAATAATGCACACATATATAAGATGTTACTGCTCATTATTTTATTTAATTATTCAATTCTCGTCATTACGATTGTCCGATTTGAGTATAATACTGCAGTTTTGGGTAATGGGTGATTGTGATTAGTCCTCCCGTGAGTAATATAATGTATTAAAAAGAGATATGTAATGAACCAATGAAGGTATTATTTAATGGTCGTGATCATTCATAGAATTTGACTTTCCTATTCGTAAAATAAGATTAATGATTGATATCCAATTTTATTAGCAGTTCATTGCACCACCAGTAAAAACTGTATATCTATCACAGTGAAATTTTTGAATATTATTACCACACTATGTCCGATTTTCGAACTAAATTACTAAATATACTTACAATACAGGTGGTTTATGGTTTTCTATGCAAATAAGACATCCATAAGTACTTGTCTTCCTAAACAAAAGCGAAGCAGTTAAGTTCTTCTTAACAGTGCGATGGAACAAAGAAGAAATTATGTTTGGAAATGTAGAAAGATCTCTGGACTACTGCAAGTAATAACGCAATATCAGCAAATGACAAATAAATATAAATTACGATATATTTTCACAAAACTTGTTACATACTTTGCAATTTGAAATGATACTCAATGTATTATTTAATATTTTAATATCTGTAGAGGTTATAGTATGTTAAAATTACAATTTGTACTATAGATGGCACTGTAATTTAAAGTTTGTTTTACACAAATTTTATTTATAGGTGATGTGCACATTTTGAGCGTCAGCGCCTCTAACGGCTACATTGGCATTTTTGATTACCGAATCAACTTTGACATTTCGAGAAAATGATACAGTTTTATTTTGAGTTGTTGCTATTGTGTATAAATATTATATATCATAGTACATTGAAATGAATAAAGAAAATATTTAAAATGCTATACATATGTATATGTGATGTGACAATCAAAAAAGTCAAAATACCAGCGAAGGTACTGTGGCAGAAAATACAATTTTTCTCATAATATGTGTGATTTCTGTAAACCATTTTATCATATTTAAATTTGTATTATAATTTATAATATTAGTTAAATGTTACAAGATGCACAATACATGGAAATTGAGATTAAAAAGTTGGAAAACTTGAATGATTGGAAAGAAGAAAGTTTCTACATATCACGACATCAGTGGATGATGTTAGCATCTTTCTTTTATATTCGCAATAAATGAACAAGATTCTTCATTGAATATACCAGGCTCTAAGTGGAATCAGTTGTACTAGCTCGGAAAAGAAAATACACGAAAAATATGAACCATTTGAATTTCTACCTTTAACATTAACATTACATGTACAAAATCTATAATACATAGACGAATTATGTCAAAAATAGACTTATATTTCATACAAATGCAAGTATTATACAATTTTAAGACAATTTTCTGCTTCTTGTATTATATCTTGTTCAAATATTAACTTAAGAAACACATTTTTATATAATTCATTATTGCAATCAGACGACCATTGTTGGAATTTTATTCATACGACAAGTATCTTCTACAATGAGAAAATATGTATACCTAAAATAATTTTTCATGTTAGTGGAAGGTATCTGTTGAAAAGTTATTTTCTTATACATCTGTTCCTCATATAATCTTCTAGAAAATTTATAAAATTCGATACTTCAGTCGGTAATTTTGTAAGAATTATTACATCCCCCTCTGCATCACATAATATTTGACGTCCTATCATTCGCATTCATTGCAAATATTTTATTTGAAATTTGAAAATTATTCTGACATAAAACAAAACCTTGCTATGTTTCAATGAGTAACAATTTTATTTTTGTCCGCTGTCGGCGCTGACTACTTTTGTGCGCGTGTGTGTGTGTGTGTGTGTGTGTGTGTGTGTGTGTGTGTGTGTGTGTGTGTGTGCGTGCGTGCGTGCGTGCGTGCGTGTGTGTGTGTGTGTGTGTGTGTGTGTGTGTGTGTAACAAAATATTCGTCTGCGATAACTAATACTACAGTTTCAAAAATTATAATTTTTTCGTATACTTCTTCGTTACATCCATATGAAGAGCTGATTAGATTATGGTTACAATTGGTCAACCGGAAGTACCATCATTTGAAGATTTTAACAGTTTTTCTTGAAAAAACTATGTTAAATATCATTTTTTCACATTTAATGTTATTATAAATATTAAAGAATATTTTATTCTCTATACGATTTCACTGCATTTTATACTTAATATTAAATGGATATAGAGTTATAAAATTATAAAGAAATTAAATTGCATAAATTAGCTAGCTATGCTAGAAACAGCTACTATATTAAGAAAATTCTAAATGAAAGATGTCAGTGTCAAGTGAAATTAACATAGTGTGTTTGTCTTATAATTTTACTGAAATATAGGATCTTTTGCTTTCTGTATGGAATTTGTATAAAATACATACAACTGCTTTAAGGTAATGTACAAGAAATAATAATAATAAATCTTTTATTTCCGCAGATACATTACACTGTATATAGAAAACGTCACAAAATAATAATTTAAGACATAAATTTTCTGTATGAAATTTGCTTAAAATACATACAGCTGCCGGAAGGTAATGTACAAGAAATAGAATATTTAGCAAGGAACTTTCCGTATGAAATTTGTACAAAATACATAGAACTGACGGAAGGTAATGTGCTGGCCACATCAGATTTTTTATTAATGTATTTGAAAAATTTCGAGAAAGATGAGATAATTTAGCAATATTAGAAATAATTTTTTAACAAATATTATAGGTGGCTATGTGAAAATAAACAAAACGTAACAATGTAAAACAATTAAATTAATGTGAAAAAAGTATACATTTGTTTGTTACTTAATTCAACTTATTTTGTAAACAAAAAAAAAAACATTTTGAAATATTTACACATCACGTTCATCGCTTGAATTTTTGTATTACTGAACATGGTCGTAATTTTGAACATTTGTTTTAAGTTGTTTTTGTTACTAAATTTGTTGTTTTAGTTTGCTAAGTTGTATAGCACTGTTACGTTTTGTTTATTTTCACATAGCCACCTATAATATTTGTTTAAAAATTATTTCTAATATTTCTAAATTCTCATTTTTCTCGAAATTTTTCAAATACATTAATAAAAATAATACATCGTTGAAAAGAGAAAAAAATTGCGGTTTTTATTTTATTAAAATAATTACAGGTTGCCATTTGAAAAATAAAAGTTGATAGTCGTATCTTGTAAACCTGACTTTATAAAAAATATCTACATCTGCCATCAAATAGTATATGTAAAATAATAAAACTTTTGTATGAGCCATTTTTTTCTATTACTTATAATAAAAATGTTAAAGGGGGGGGGGTGTCTTCCCAGACTCAGCCTGTATAAAGTCTACTCTAAAGTTTGTCGAGAGATGTCTCTACGGTCCTTATGTTTTTGTGACATTTTGTTCCTTTGTTTGGAAGTTGTGAAGTTGTTTGGATCTCGATTTCAAATTCAGAATTGGGTTTTCCCTGCTCCAGACCAGTAGAATTTGAAATCTATCCGGAGAAAGAATTGGGGAAATCTCAATTCTGTCAGATTTCAAATTTAAAATATATTCTGAGAAAGAATTGGAAGAATCGCAATTCTGCCAGATTTCAAATTCTACTGATCTGGAGCACTAGAATTCGTAGTGGGGAAAACCCAATTCTGACAGAATTTGAAATCAGCCAGAATATAAAGTTACAAAATCGAAACCTAGTTTTGTTTGTTCAAAGTTTTACAGTTTCCTTATTCTCTATAAATCTGTCTTTTTCAAGTGAGTTTCAGAAATAAAATGTGCGCAATTCTAAAAACTCTTATTAATTAAACTCAATTAATTGTTACTACCATGTGAAATTTACCGACGGGAATTTTGGACTGTATTCATAACCACATCCTGGACCTAGACATTGATTTCAAAATCCGGATCCACCACAAAAATAAATTTAGAAAAACTAGAAATAGAATAATAAGCATGTACACAAAAATAAATATAGTTTAAAAATCAGTAGAATAACATAAATAATTATATACAACTCATTTTATCCTTTCCTAATACTAATAACAATTTGTTTCATACATTTTATAATTGCTTTTCATTAATAACAATTCAAATATAGTACAGTTCATGTTTAAAATAGTTTTTCTTTGAAAAATACCTTTAAATGTTATTTTTTCGAGATTAATGTTATTATAAAAAATAAAGATTATTAAATTTTCTACAGATTTGCATTAATACTTTTTCTATATATTTTATGGATAAATTTATAAAATTATCTATAATTTAAATCCTGGAACCTACGCTTTAAACATACAAAACACCTTAGTTGCGCAGTTATTCAAATGTATGTAACTGACATATAAATATCACTGTCAAAGAACTAATCATTTCAAATTAATAATAGTAACGTTTTAAAAAGAAAAAAGCAAATAGAACAATATGAAAGAAAATCAATACAGTTTCCAGCATATGTAAATATTTAGGTATGTATTTAGATTAATAAAAATTAATGATTCGCAAAAAAGTTTAAGCTAATTCTCATTTTTACCTCTCGCTAAGAGGTATTGGATTCATACTAAAAATCGCATATCCAGATTTTAGTGAATAAGCACGTTTTAAGGTCCCTAGAATCCGATTATAACATTTTTACGATGATGTCCGTATATATGTGTGTGTGTGTGTGGATGTTGGATCCACGATTTCTCAAATACTATAAGACATTTTTAACTACGGATTCCTCAATCTAACAATAATGGGAAGACTCGAGTCAGTTTTGGTAACAATTGGACAACAGGAAGTAGTAGTTACAAGAAAAAAATCATCTAAATATTAATTATCGAAAATTTATGTCAAAAATATTTGTATGCCACTGTCAAAAATATTGGTATATCATTATGAAGATTATGAAAATAAATAAAAAGTCAACAACGCAAAAGAATATACCTAAAAAAGAATATAAAAGGAATTTGCGAAAAAATGACGAATAAAGAAAAAGAAAAGGAAAGTAGAAAAAAATATCAGGTTATTGAATATGAAGAAAATGTATGTATTGTACATAATTTATATTAAAATAATTATTTTGTAGTGAGACATGAATATATGTATTTGTATTTAAAAATATTTTTCGTTTTATGCGTACAACCAGGTAAAATATCTGGCGAGAGGTTATGTGCTGGCCACATCAGATTTTTGGATTAGTGAATTCTATTTTATCCCGGTATTTAAAAATTAATTTTCATTTTATTATCAAAAAGGGTAGTTACTTGGATTAGATTAGACTATATTTTAAGAAATAAACTGCCAAAGTTAGAGTAAAATAAGGATTAAGGATGTAATTTTTAATTCTAAACATTTTTTATATTTACACTTTTAATCTAGGGAAGCAACAATCATAATATTAAAATATAAACATTCCCTGTTGCTTATTTTCTCGCTTATTTTAATTCTACACCCGGTAAACCTTTTCTTGTGTACAATGACATTTTTTGTATCTTTTACTGTTTTTAGCGTGATACTTCATTTTGTTGGCTCACTCTGTACAACACAAATACATCAAGCGGAATTATTTTTATGGTGATAACTTTTGACATGTTTCTCGAGAGAAGAATTATATTTATACGACTTTCCACACACAGAACAACAGTATTCCTTACTAGAAGTGTGAACCTTCATATGTCTGGTTAGAGTATTATTTAGTGTAAAAACTTTATTACATATTGTACACTTATAGTCTTTTATTTCACTATGAATTTTCATATGTCTGGATAGATTGCTACTTTGAGCAAATTGTTTATTGCATATTGTGCACTTATAATTTTTTGTTTCACTGTGTGTTTTCATATGGACATATAAACCGGCACTTTGTGCAAATTGTTTTTTGCATATTAAACACTGATAGTCTTTTATTCCAGTATGAAGCTTCATATGGTCAGATAAATCATTATTTCGTCGAAACAGTTTATTACATATTGTACACTTGTAGTCCTTTATTACACTGTGTATTTTCATATGTGAAGATAAACCGGCACTTTGTGTAAATAGTTTCTTACATATTGTACATTTATAGTCTTTCATTCCCGTGTGAATTTTCATATGTATGTTTAGATAATTACTTTGTGTAAATTGTTTATTGCAGATTTCACACTTGTAGTCTTTTATTTCACTGTGAATTTTCATATGGGCATATAATCCGCCACTTTGCGTAAATTGTTTATTGCATATTGTACACTGATAGTTTTTTATTTCACTGTGTGTATCCATATGGGTTTTCAAATGAGCACTTTGCCTAAATTGTTTATTGCAAATTGTACATTTATAATCTTTCACTCCACTATGAATTGTCATATGGTCTTTTAAATGAGAACTTTTTGTAAATGATTTATTACACGTGAGGCACTGATATTTCTTTATTTCAGCATGTTCTTTAATATGACTATCGAGAAGACTTTTCTTAGTAAATATTTTTTTACATTTTTCACATTCAAAAAATTTATTTTCTTTGTGAATCTTCTCATGCTCTTCCAAGATAGATTTTTGTGGAAAATACTTATTACATACATCACAACTAAAACTGTTTGAATTAACATATTCTTTATCACTCTGTTCATCATTATTACTTAGACATTCTTCCTTCTTTACACTTTGCAATACACTTTCATAAAATTCACAATCTTGAGATATTTCTTCCAGCGGTTCTTCTTTAATGTAAATTTCTTCAAAATTTTGATTTGTTATTGTCGCTGTATGTTGGTCTTTTGCAACAGCGCTCGCCGGATGAAGTTGAGTGTTCATGAATACCTCTTGATTCATTACCAAACGAATGAAGATTTGTTCCACAATATAAATGATTTTTCGAGTAAAGAAGACTTCTACAAAAGCTCTATTTATGTAAAAATTGATGCACTACTTCAAGTGGCTTATTCAAACACCATCATATGTCATCCTAATCCTAAAGAGAAGTCAAACGAAGCAGTTGATGACGACAGTGTGATGAAGGAATTGTAGAAATAACAGTGGAATGATAAAATATTTACGTGGAGCACATCTGGAAATTATGACATAATATTAGCAAAAGAAAATTATTTAAATCAAATTATATGTACCAAATTTTAAACATCTTTTTTGCACAGAAAAACAATACCTACTATTTTATATTTTAGAGGTTACTACATGTTTACATCATAATTAGTATCATAGATGGCACTGGAGCATAAAGTTTGATTATCAGATAAAACATTTTTATTTTTAAAATATATTATTTGTATTTCATGCGGCTTATAAAATCACCATTTATAAAAGATAATCTAGACAAAACAGGAGGAAGTAAACTTTAAGGTTTAAATTTACAAATAACATATCAATTTGAATATTTCATGTAACTCAAAGTAAAAATTGTATGAATCAAACTTATGCTTAAAATGTATTATAAATGAAAGTTTATGTAATATTTTTTATATCAGTAACAAATATAATAATAATGTTATTTTCGTAAATAATAGACCATATTCAACGACTACAAATATACTAAACAAAACATGCCCTATACCTCACTATTGTTTGTTATGTTCTCGGCTGGACAGAAAGAGACAACTAGAGATAGAGATATATAAAGTCCACTCTAAAGTTTGTCGAGAGATGTCTCTACGGTCCTTATAATGCATTTGTGACATTTTGTTCCTTTGTTTGGAAGTTGTGAAGTCGTTCGGGCCTAGATTTCAAATTCTGTCAGAATTGGGTTTTCCCTGCTCCAGACCATTATAAATTTAAATCTATCCGGAGAAAGAATTGGAGAAATCTCAATTCTGTCAGATTTCAAATTTGAAATCTATCTTGAAAAAGAATTAGAAGAATCTTAAGTCTGTCAGATTTCGTAGTGGGGAAAACCCAATTTCGACAAAATTTGAAATTAGACAGAATTTAAAGTTACAAAATCGAGGCCCAGTTTTGTTTGTTCAAAGTTTTACAGTTTCATTATTCTCTATAAATCTGTCTTTTCAAGTGAGTTTTGAAATAAAATGTGCGTAACTCTAAAAACTCTATTAAATAATCATGACATTCAATTGATCGATTTAATTTTAGACATTTATTTCAAAATCTGGATCCACCACAAAAATAAATTTAGAAAAAACTACAAATAGAATAATAAGCATGTGCACAAAATAGCTATTTGTGTATTAAGAGCGCAAAATGGGACATTGTCGATTGAGAGGTTGTTGACGCGCGACGCAGGAGCGCGGCATTCTCTCGAAATCGACAATGTCCATTTGCGCTCGAAACACACACAAGATTTTTTCTACAGTCGTCACAATGGGGTCCTCCACCATAACAAAAAATTATTTGTTTCAAGTACATTAAACTAGTGCAGTGGATGTCCATTGGAAGCGTTCACACCAAACTTTTGCTGGTGGCAGCACAACTGTTCACGTACGTAACTCAAAAACGACGCACGGCGTCGCGACGCGAATCAGCGTTGGCGACTCGGGACACGCTCACAAGTCGACTTCCGAAGAGTAGATTTCAATTTCCCACGTAACTCAAAAACGACGCCCGGCGTCGCGACGCGAATCAGCGTTGGCGACTCGGGACACGCTCACAAGTCGACTTCCGAAGAGTAGATTTCAATTTCCCACGTAACTCAAAAACGACGCCCGGCGTCGCGACGCGGATCAGCGTTGGCGACTCGGGACACGCTCACAAGTCGACTTCCGAAGAGTAGATTTCAATTTCCCACGTAACTCAAAAACGACGCCCGGCGTCGCGACGCGAATCAGCGTTGGTGACTCGGGACACGCTCACAAGTCGACTTCCGAAGAGTAGATTTCAATTTCCCACGTAACTCAAAAACGACGCCCGGCGTCGCAACGCGGATTAGCGTTGGCGACTCGGGACACGCTCACAAGTCGACTTCCGAAGAGTAGATTTCAATTTCCCACGTAACTCAAAAACGACGCCCGGCGTCGCGACGCGGATCAGCGTTGGCGACTCGGGACACGCTCACAAGTCGACGTCCGAAGAGTAGATTTCAATTTTCCACGAAACTCAAAACGACATTTTATTTGGTTTTCATTAAGAATGTAGAAAAGTGACATTTCTCACCATTGTATAGTTAGAAATTTGGACAGCGAGCGTTTTTTCTACTTTGTCGCTCTAGAGCGGCAAAGTGACATTTTGCGTTGACAAATGAGAGCGCAAATGGCTACTTTGTATATAGACTGTAGAAAAACAATATTGTTTAAAAATCAATAGAATAATATAAATAGTGTTTTCATACTTACATTTATTATAATTATTAGTAATATCAATAATACGGTTTAGAAATTTGACACTGACGTATATCGTTTGATTTTGTTATGATGATGTTTGAAAGTAACGGTAGAGGGGATAAAAATACCAAAGAAACCAGAATTATTTCGTGGTTGCCGTGGTCCGACTTTTTACCAACCTTTTTCAGGAACCGCGTTCCGAATAGAAACCGGTAAATAATTTCAGGACTTACGGAACACTAAACCGTAAACATGATCGAACCGGTTGCGTTACGGAACATACTATTAATATATACAATTAAATGTAAAAAAAAAAAATGTGTAAATGAAGCTTTATACTACAGTTCCATCTATAATACCAATATATTCTAACCTCTAGTAAATATTAAAACTGAAAGAAAGTCATTGTCATTGAAGTAAAATAGATCGTATGAAATTTGACAAATTTTAAAAATATAGTACCGAAACGTTATTCGTTATATAATATAGCACTATTAATATATACAATTAAATGTAAAAAAAAAATGTGTAAATGAAGCTTTATACTACAGTTCCATCTATAATACCAATATATTCTAACCTCTAGTAAATATTAAAACTGAAAGAAAGTCGTTGTCATTGAAGTAAAATAGATCGTATGAAATTTGACAAATTTTAAAAATATAGTACCGAAACGTTATTCGTTATATAATATAGCACTGTAACTTAAAGGTTGTTTTATTTTAACATTATGTATTCTGAAAAATGTTTTACTAATTTATGATAAATTATGTTTCAGTATCAAGTTGGAAAAAATTCTTGTGTTCATCTGTTCTTTTGTGAAACGAATTTTCACTTGTTAATTAATTGATCAAGAAGCAATCATGGAGAGCAGCACGAAAATCATGGATCATTCAATAGCCATAACTAATTATCAACATTTGGAAGAAATTTCTATTAAAGACGAACCGCTGGACGAAAATTCATTAGACCATGAATTGTACGACAATATTTTGCAAAGTGTAAAGAAGGAAGAATGTATAAGTGATAATGATGAACAGATTGAAGAAACATGTGACAACCCGATTACTATAAATAATGATAATCGGAAATCTAAAAGTACTAATTCAAACGGCTTTTGTTGTGCAGATTGTAATGAAAGTTTTACGCGGAACTCAAGCTTAATAAGGCATGCAAGAATACATGAAGGAATTAGAAAATTTAAATGTGCCACATGCAACAAATCATTTTCAAATAAAAGTTATTTAATAAGACATTTGAAAATACATAGTGGAATAAAAGCGTATAAGTGTGCAATATGCAATAAACAATTTACAGAAAAAAGTAATTTATCACGACATATAAAAAGTCACTCTACAATTAGTGCATATAAGTGTCTGACTTGTAATAAATCATTTAAACAAAATTATAATTTAAACGCCCATATGAAAATTCATAGGGGGATAAAAGCATATAAATGCAGGACATGTAATAAATCATTTACAGAGAATTCTAATTTAAAAAAACATATGGTAATTCATAGTGGAAAAAAAGACTACAAGTGTGAAATATGCAATAAACAATTTGCACAACGTTATACTCTATCAGATCATAAAAAAACTTCACACTGGAATTAGACCATATAAATGTTCGACTTGTAATAAATCATTTACACAAAATTCTACTTTAAACGTCCATATGAAAATTCATAGCGGAATTAAAGCATATAATTGTCCGACATGTTATAAATCATTTAAACAAAATTCTACTTTAGCAAATCATATGAAAATTCATAGCGGAATAAAAGATTAAGTATACATACAATCATACGATAAATTATTTTATTCACTACTAGCACTTACATATTTTCTAGTTAATGATTTTTAAATTGATAATAACGAAGCATATTGAAATGAACATTTGTTTTGTAATATTTCAAAATCAAAGTAGGTCTAATTTTTTTTTTTTGAACGTTTGACGTTTCTTCAGTTTGAATCTTTTGAATCTAGTGGGAATTAATTTTTACCATTAATTATGAGTAGTGAAAGTGACATTAACTGCACTCCTCCAGAATTAAGGCAGCAGGCTGAAAATTTATATAATTTATTACTGCCAGAAAAATCAAAAAGTAAATATATGAAAGTGTATACCATATTTAAAGATTGGTGTCTGATAAAAAAGGTAACTAGTATCTCTGAAAATGTGTTGCTGGCATATTTTCAAGAACAGTCATGTAAACTATTATTCACGAAAGATGACTATTCAAGGTCATTTGTGAGCCGTCTGATATAATATTACTTGCTGATAACTTCATTGCATTTCGTTTGCATAGGCGTGCAACATGAAATATTTATGGACACATTTTAACTGAAAAAATAAGAATAATTCACTTGAAAATTATGCTTCTTTCTAAATAATGCCCTTCTGAAAGATTTATGTTTTTCACTTATGTTTTTGCAAAATACAAAAACATAGACAACTTATAAACCATGAAATAATAATTTGATTTAAACGTCAACGCCACTGGGTAAATATTAGCACAGAGGGCAGTTTAGTAGATAATTAGGTATCTGTAATTCTACGACATACGTCATTATTATTTATAGTGTGTTAAAAAGTAATGCCACTATTTCCGTATATCTCTCACACCACAAATTAATAGACATATGTCAAATAATCTTTCTCTTTCTAACACAAAATGTTGCTAAGCTACTGCTATAAAGTGATGTGTATTCTTTCTTCGAACAAATGACCTTGAATAGTCATCTTTCGTGAATAATTTTTTTTTTTAAAAAAAAACCTCTCGACAGGATTAAATCCCAATTACAGAGAGGTTTACATATACAAACATCCATGCCTTAGTGGGATTCGAACCCAGGACCCCTAGCATACTCATGACTGAGAGCCGTTGCTCTAACCATTGAGCCACCGGAGCCGACGAAATAGTGTACTTAATAAAAAGTTATCATCACGTTAGCAGCTTATACTCGTATGTTTTTGTTATATTCTTCTTAATAATCGTACACGCACGCTTCAAATATTTCGGCATCTTTATTTAATATAAAAAGTTATATTTCTTATTAACAAAATAAAGTGTCTACAATTTTACATTTCATCAATATTTGTTCAACTATTCAACATAACCCTATTATATCACAATGTCACCAACGTTACTTGATTCCAGTGTTGCCAACATACATCTATGTATTTTTATATCTCTATGTTTGACAATTTGATTTCTGAGAAATCCAGCCTTATTGTAAATTTATAGTATTATAGACCAAGTTTACTGTATAATAATATATACTTTTTTAATTTATTATATGGTTTTGGAAGTATAAAAGTTACTGTTAATATTGACATTTAACAGAGGTCGGTAATGATTACCGATTTTGGTAGGTAATTATCGGTAACCATGGTTACAATGTACAGGTAGGAAAAACAATTTCGCTTGTCAAATAAAAGTAAATAATTGCGATTGCTTAGGCTAGTAGTGAATAAAATAATATATTTACCTTGGTAGAGAAGACCATTATTGACCAGCGTCTTATATCCTTCGCTTTCAGCTCGGGATACAATCTTGACGCTAAGTCAATAATGATAGTCTTCCCTACCTTGGTTAATAATATACTATTACCGGTTTCAGGATATTATTCCATTGTTTACATGTACAAAAGTAGGCTGGTAACTAAGTAATAACTGTATCTGTATGGTAATATTATTACCATTCTGACTTGTCAACAACGGTCTACAAAAAGAAAATTAAATAAAATGAAAGTACCTATAATGCTTTTCATTAATACATAGAGATAACGTTAGCGTATCGTTGTAAATACGACTTTATACTAAAATAATAAACATGAGGAATAAAGCACATAATTTGAATATTTGTCATATTGACATGTCAGAAAAATTGTCCTCTTAACCATAGCATTCTAAAAGAAGCATTAACGAAAAAATGTCAAAAAATATTTTTTATTAATATAGCCTTCATTTTCTGAAATCGATAAACTATTGAACAAACCATGGATGTTATGAATCGTAACAAGCCTTAGATGCCTTAAAATCCTCGCTATATGAGCTCGAATTTCAAAATGACATCTGAGGCAACTTATGATATACATAACATTCCTAGCTATGTTAATAGCTATAAACGTAGTCAGAATCTTTCCCAACATATGAAAATTATTCATGGTGCAACTAAGAATATCAATGTTCGAACTGTAAAAAATCGTTTATAAAAAGTTTTATATTCAAATAGCATACGAGCAACGTTCACATTCTTGCATATAACTCCATTTAATGTGTTTGTAATGAAAAAATAAATGATCGAAAATTAAAAGAAAATTTAAAACTGTAAAGTGGTTATTTATTTCGTACGTCTCGTATCGAAAATACATCAAAAATTCAATAAATATTGTTAGTTATTGAACCCAGGCCCAGGGGTATGACCAACGACCACAAATATACTAGACAAAACATCCCCAATACCGCACTATTGTTTATTATGTTCTTAGGCCAGTAATAAAGGGGAGACAGGGATCCTAGCGATTTTCGACCTTTTGGAATTGTCAGAATCAGCCGCAAAAGGCTAGTCGGCCAGATATGTTACATACGTGTGCAGTCGAACGAATAAGTTTTCAATGTCAACAAACATCGCCTACCGTTTTAACTTGTCCGTTATTTACATTACATTTTTTTCAAATTAACATTCTTTCGTATTTATTTTAGTTTTATAAACAAAATCTAGATAATTTGTAGTTTTGGATAATCAAGTATTTATTTAGATTTGGCCAACTATAACGTAACAGTATTTAACTGGTCGACTAGCCTTTTGCGGCTAATTCTGATATTGCAATAAGGTTCAAAATCACACAGATGATTTGGAAACATACGAATGACTATGCCTTGACTCCCCACTATTCCTTGTCTAAGGTTATGTTCTCGGCTGGACAGAAAGAGGTAACTAGAGATAGAGATATATAAAGTCTACTCTAAAGTTTGTCGAGAGATGTCTCTACAGTCCTTATAATGTATTTGTAACATTTTGTTCCTTTGTTTGGAAATTATGAAGTCATTCGGGCCTCGATTTCAAATTCTGTCAGAATTGGGCTTTCCCTGCTCGAGACCAGTAAAATTTGAAATCTATCCGGAGAAAGAATTGGGGAAATCTTTATTCTGTCAGATTTCAAATTTGAAATTTATCCTGTGAAAGAATTGTAAGAATCGCAATTCTGTCAGATTTCAAATTGTACTGGTCTAGAGCAGTAGAATTTGTAGTGGGGAAAACCCAATTCCGACAGAATTTGAAATCAGACAGAATTTAAAGTTACAAAATCGAGGCCTAGTTTTGTTTGTTCAAAGTTTTATAATTTCATTATTCTCTGTAAATCTGCCCTTTTCAAGTGAGTTTTGAAATAAAATGTGTGTAATTCAAGAAACTCTTATTAATTAAAAAACAATTAATACTACCATGAGAAATTTACCTACTGGACTTTTGGACTGTATTCATAACCAAATCTTGGACCAGGATCCATTAAATAATCATGGCATTCAAATGGTCAATTTAATTTTAGACATTTATTTCAAAATCCGGATCCACCACAAAAATAAATTTAGAATAAACTACAAAAAGAATAATAAGTATGTACACAAAAACAATATTGTTTAAAAATCAATAGAATAATATAAATAATTGTATACAATTCTTTTTATCCTTTCCTAATACTAATATCAATTTGTTTCATACATTTTGTGATTGCTTTTCGTTAATAATAATTCAAATGTTTCAAATATAGTTCAGTTCATGTTAATAGAACAAGCAGTGACATCTAGCGAATACTCCATGAGGAATCTTAACATATCTCTATCCTTAGTTGTCTCTTTCTGTTCAGCCGAAAACAAAACAAATGCTTTCAAGTTATATCTAATGTACAGGGCAATCTATGTACATTAGGAATTTGTATATGGCAGGAAATGTACGTTAGGAAAAGGTAAGGTATGTATAGGGCGATATATTATGTACACAACACATTGTTTCAATGTGTGTTCCTAAAGAAGGTATCAGACGTATGCACGTATCTGCAACTGTTTTGAAAACAGTTGCTGCAACTTGCAACGTACAGAAATTTGCAAGAAATAGAATTTTTTTATTTTCGACGTTGGTAAACATGATATTTAATTTCATTTTTTTAAGTTTGAATCATTTATTTGTATTTGGACGAATAATATCAGAAATGAACAACAAATTATTAGCTACTACTACGTTATTTATAATATATAATATGGATGTCTCGTATTCCACAGAGCTTCTTTTCTTACGAGATCAATTAGAGTTTGAAAAAATTCGTCTGATTTTATTTCAACTTCAGCCATTTTTAAATATTTCGTACTGTTTACTAGTTGTTTACAAACAAATGTCAAACAATTTAGGGATTTTTACTCCCTAAGCCCCATTACTACGCATGCGTAGTTGCAGATACATGTGACTAGTTTTCGAACAAGATGTAAAACTAGTTGCAGGAAAATTGTCGCACTATCACACGTCAAAAGTAGACCAGAAAAGTTAGGTTAGAATTTGCATTTGGCGCGAGTTCATAGTTTGAATTCCCTAGTATAGGTTTCGTATAGGAGTTTAATTTTACAGACAAATAAAAGATATTATGTAAAAGAAATTAAACAGCTCTTGCTAAGAATTCGATAGTTTGTTTATTCAGGAATAGATTGCAACAGTTTAAACCTGTGGAAAAGGTAAAGGAAGAAAATTATTAGAAATTAAAATGCTTGGTGCAAGCAAGGATACCGTATGTCGTTGACCCACCAGTAAATAGGACAGCACAATAGAAGATGAAGCATGCACGATCAAACTAGGACATACGTTCAATGAATTTTGTAGTGTTGTATTATTATTTAAATAATTATAAACTGTGCAGAGTTCATGTGAATATTATTGTACGAATCTGGAGATAAAGGATCGATCTACATGCTACATATAATGCTTTGCATAAGAGATTTACTTTTATGAGATTTTTCGGCCTTTAAAGTTGAGCAAAAATTTCCTTGGTAAGAAATACACGGGGATTAAAATTGTGTTCTCAGCGTTATGAACTGAGTTTGAATTTCGCGCCTAAGTTTGGCTGTTACACTTTTCTGGTCTGTTGCACGAAACGCTTGAAGTTGCAGAAAATGTTTGACAGGTTGCAGATACGTGCGTACGTGTGATAACCCCATAAGTTATTCACAATGGCTATAACCTTATAAACAAACAGTTAAACCTTTGTCCATCTCCGATTCCGGATTGTTTAATCTTGGCATTCCCTAGAATTCTTTAATCTTTGCACTATGTTTATTATCCTACCTGTGAAAGCATTCTAAATTTTAAAATTCATTCTTGTAACTCTTCTGATGGCAGCAACGCCGAAATAGGGGATTCCGATTAAGCGAATTCTAAGCGCCCCGTCGCGGTATTTTTATGAACTATGTGGACATACAAGTAACTGTCATCGTGCTGTCAAGTTGTGAAATTTGTGTTTTATATTAAAAATGTGGGTATTAGGTGCGCGTATGGATTCTGTACAGTGTACAGGTCTCATTTTCGATGTTTTTTAAGGTATCTCGGGTAATATTAATGATAGAGCAAAACCATTTGCACATTTCAGGGTCAACTCTTCCAGAAATGATTGATAGTCACCACAAGAATTTTCGATCTTCTTTTGTTTCTGAGCTACAGGCAAAAACTCGTTTTTCGCTCATTTTGAAAATATATCATATCTTATTTATTATGATAGTTAGAGAAAAAATGTTTTTACAAAAATTTTACCGTTTTTTAAATAAAATAAAATGGCGTAATTAGATTTTTTGAAAACTTAATAATTCTGATGATGTTATGAGATGGAAAATAGCCCCACTTTATACTTACATCGACTACCACACACGTATTACATGAAATTACCGCTGTTACCCATTTACCATCATCAATACAGGATAATATATTATCACTGCGTCCCGCATTCAAATAATTTTGATTTCTGAAAATGTTGAAACTTTTTGAGTTAGTATAAATCAGTAAATACCCAGTAATTAATCGGAACCACAGATCTCATAACTACCCAAGCAACACAACATCGACGTGTCGATGGATGACGTTTAGCCGACGTGTTTTTAACGTAAAATTTTCGACGTTTCTGGACGATGCGACGACGTTGCTCGACGTCATTATTTCGGCGTTGAAAAATTGTTCGACACACGTTTAATATTGACTTGTCAATGTTTATTTATTTATTTATTTATTCTCTCCCAAAACAGGATACGTGAGTATCCCAAAAACATGAGAGAGACAACAATATATACAAAATAAACAGGCAAGAATAGACAGAGTATGGAAATACAGAGAATAAAAAATAAAGAAGTTTACAAATATAAAAATATTTGAAGTTTACAAATATAAAAATATAAGCAAAAATAAGTGAATTAATGTGTCACTTAGTTTAACTCATTGTAGAGAACAGTTCTAAATTGAGTAAATGTATGATAGAAAATGTCTAGTTCACTAAAACATTTGTTTTCAATTTCATTATAGATAACACATAGTCTTCTAATAGGGTTTTTTAATTCATAATTGTTACGTATAACAGGAATGTAAAAAGTATTACTGGAACGGGAATGCAAACGTGGTACGGAAAAATTAATTTGACTTAAAGCGAAATTATCATCAACCAGATTATTTAGTAGTTTATAAAGGTATAGGCATGAATATATCCTACGTCTGTCCTCAAGTGTATACATGTCAAATGTATGTAAAGCAGCAGAATAACTGTATGTTAAAGGATTAAATGAAGGTGAAATTTTACGAGTGCAATATCTGACAAACTTCCGCTGTACCCACTCAATTCGCTTACTAAAGTTATCATATATTGGGTTCCAGACAATGAGGCAGTATTCGAGCTTAGACCTTACAAAACAGTTGTACAAAGAAATAAGAGTTTTTGGATTGTTGAAACAATGTGAATTTCGAATAATGAAACCTAAATTTCTGTAAGCACTATTAATAATATAGTCGTAATTATATATATATATATATATATATATATATATATATATATATATATATATATATATATATATATATATATATATATATAACACAAACTTATGATTTTTTAAATGGTAGCCTATGTTGAAAATAGTCTCGTCTTTTTGCTTATTTTATAAGCTTTTCAATGATATATAACAAATCTTTATTCTTTTGTTTTAAACATTAATAATAGACGAATTATTAATTTAATGAGGTGAAAATCATAGAAATTATTAAGAAACAAATGAAAAAAATTATTTCAAATCATCATTTGTTTATTTTGATTCAATATCTATTAATTTTGTTCTCAAAATTATTCTTAACCAATTATTTTCGGGTTAGTTAAATTACTATTTATCGACATTACAGTTGGCTTTGACACGATCCGAACCATATGGTTTAAAATATGCTTTTGAAGTAAATAAATTGAAAAAATGAGTAAAACTGAAACAAATACTATTAGAGAAATATTCGTTTTCCGGGAATGGACTGTGTCATATTTTGAGTCAGAGCTCAACGTTTCGCCCGCAGTCATATGGGGCATCTTGGTTTATTTGGCCTCTAGCGTGGTTTACACGTCGGGTAACCTTGTAAACTGAGTCTCCCTTCCTTGTTGCTTAAACTCGGCCTCTAGCGTGGTTGACACGTCGGGTAACCGTGTTTAAGACAGTACTATCCCTCTTGCTCCTGAAGATGCCCCATATGACTGCGGGCGAAACGTTGAGCTCTGACTCAAAATATGACACAGTCCATTCCCGGAAAACGAATATTTCTCATGACTCAGACTGTGGAGGCCTACGCAATTATTTCAAATACTATTAGAAATATGCAAATGATGATCTGGAATAGATTTTTTCATTTTTTTCTTAATAATTTCAATGATTTTCACCTCATTAAATTAATAATTCGTCTATTATTAATGTTTAAAACAAAAGAATAAAGACTTGTTATATATCATTGAAAAGCTTATAAAATAAGCAAAAAGACGAGACTATTTTCAACATAGGCTCCCATTTAAAAAATCATAAGTTTGTGTTATATCTCGAGAATTATTAAGTTTTCAAAAAATCTAATTACGCCATTTCATTCTATTTAAAAAAACGGTAAATTTTTTATAAATACATTTTTTATCTATCATAATAAATAAGATATGAAATATTTTCAAAATGAGCGAAAAACGAGTTTTTGCCTGTAGCTCAGAAACAAAAGAAGATCGAAAATTCCTGTGGTGACTATCAATCATTTCTGGAAAAGTTGACCCTGGAATGTGCAAATGGTTTTGCTCTATCATTAATATTACCCGAGATACCTTAAAAAAACATCGAAAATGAGACACCCTGTACAGTACAGTGATTACAGGAATAAATATAAAAAATATGAGAGGTGTTAATTTTATGCCATTTTCCAAACCGATCTCATCTCTCATAGTTTATGAGTAACAACATCATACTAAATGGTTTCGTGGAAGTAGTGGTATATGTGTCCGTAGTTAAATAGGTTTGATATGTTGTGAGATGGAAAATAGCCCCACTTTATACTTACATCGACTACCACACACGTATTACATGAGAAATTACCGCTGTTACCCATTTACCATCATCAATACAGGATAATATATTATCACTGCGTCCCGCATTCAAACAATTTTGATTTCTGAAAATGTTGAAACATTTTGAGTTAGTATATATCAGTAAATACCCAGTAATTAACCGGAACCACAGATCTCATAACTACCCAAGCAGCACAACATCGACGTGTCGATGGATGACGTTTAGGCGACGTGTTTTTAACGTAAAATTTTCGATGTTTCTGGACGATGCGACGTCGTTGCTCGACGTCATTATTTCGGCATTGAAAAAACGTTCGACATACGTTTAATATTGACTTGTCAATGTTCACGTTATAGAAACGTTCAGCGACCGTCTCAGTCATTTGTAAATTATATGTATAGCTGTTTTATCCAGAAAAAATATAAATAAAATAAATACATCATCACGGCATATTACCTATTGGTGGGTATGCCAAAAAAATAAATATATTATTTTAGTACATTTGATAATTACCTTTATGTTTCTTGAACCTGAAAGCAATGATAAAAGTTTAAAAAAAATGTAAAATGTACTAAATCTTCTTTGAATATTGTGTCACGTATGTAATCTTCGTCTCTGTAACGTCCATAAACGCCGTCAAATTTTCGTCGTTAAACCACGTCGATTCGACCCACGCATAATTGTTTTTGTGACGTCAATAAATTGCGTCATATATCCGTCGATATCGCGTCATTTGGGGTACGTTCCACTTGGCGACCACAACGCTCGCGACCACGACCGCGAATTTTCCCGTTCCACTTGCTTGCAAACGCCGCGGTCGGGAACGCAAGTGGAACGGCTTGTAGTCGTTGTGAACAACAAGATGGCGGCTGCTGCCATTGGCGCGTTGATGTTGCGTAAAAATAGATAAAAAATTAAAAAATCTGATATGACCACGTCATTACCTTCCGTCAATTCTATATAATTTATTCTGTCTTTTATAAAATATGTTTATAATATTTTATCTCTAAATACATTAAATATAAAGAAAAAATGCAGGCAAATCGTATAGAGAATAAAATATTCTTTGATAATTATGATAACGTAAACTATTAAAAAATGATTTAACTTCCGCGGGTGACCAAAATCTAATCAAATCTTCATAATATGAAATAATAGAAATATGAAAAAACTGTAATTTTTGGAATTGTAGTACTGGAATTATAGAATCCGAAAGAATCGTCACACACACATGAAGGTAAAAATGAAACTTTTTATGTGATCATTTTTAAAAATTGCGCGTAAAATGCCAAACGACCGCACCGACCCATGCTGTTGGGATGAGCGTGGCGGTCGCCGTACCGTCGTTGTTAATGACGTCATCCGTGACGTTTTGAGAAACGACCACGGCGACCGCGGCTTTAAGTGGAACGCATTTGAGAGCGTTGCGAGCGTTGTGGTCGCCAAGTGGAACGTACCCTTGGTTGCTTGGGTAGTTATGAGATCTGTGCCGGAACTAAAACCTTAAAACAAGATCGCTCTTTACGCCTTTTTTCAGACCACGACACTAACCATCTTTTTTAGGTCATTCACAGAATGCTTTTTAATATTTTTCTTTTTTAATTTCCCCCCTGGCACTAACTCTGCATTAAAAAAAATCATTTTCATCACTAACCGAACACATGTCAACAGAAAATGTCTATTTGTCCACATAGTTCAAGATTTCCCCGCAAATGGCGTACTTTGTGACGTCACGATGATCGGTATCCCCTATGGACCTTTTACATCAAAAGAGAGAGATAGACAAAAATGACATATATGTAGTGCGCAGTAGGTTGTTTGCGCTTTGAGGAGACCAGTTACATTTCAAATTAAATTACAAATGGCGGAAAGTAACAACTCTGGCAAAAACTTAAATTTCTTAAATAAATTCACACAAAGCATTTGTGATGAATATTTTAAAACAAGAGGAAGAGGAGATGGAATCAGAAAAAGTGATTTTTTGTTCCACAAGATGCGAAATAAACACCACATAAAGTGACAGATAATTGCGTAGTTGCCATTTGATATTAGGAAAGTAATAAACAAGAATAAAATTGTTATTTTTTCTTTTAAATATATTTTTCTCATTATTAAGTATTTCTTTATAGTTAAAGACAAAATTATTTAAGTTTTTGTGTTGTTTAAATAATTTTTTATCGAAAATAAATGCTTATTCTTTTAATCATTTTACTTGACAACATGGTGCCTCCTCATCTCTAATTTCACTACGTGGCGCATATAAAAATGACGTCAGGGTGCAATAAAAATGTAAAAGGTCCATTGCAATAAAGAATCTTATAAATTTTGTGAAGCCTGCCGAGTGTGTATTTTTTTCCTTATTTATCATGTTTTACCGAGAACCCACAGCATCTTCAATTGATTTTGAAAATATTATTGTTTTTGACGCCCTTCTACGATAAGTGAAGTGTGTGAGTTTCGACGCTCGCCGCTTAGCTCGCTGTTTGCAGATAGAGTCGACGCGTCACTATGTCTTTTCCGCAATCCGTGATTCAGATGTGTCTAAGGCAAAGTAACATTCATTTCATTCTTTATCAAGCCTTTTTACTTTTATCAGTGGTGTTGGTGTATCCATCCGTAATTATAGTGGTAAGTTCACCAACCTTTATTAAAGTTTGTTACAGTAACGTTAACAAAAATATTGAATATCTAATTAGTAGACGTCGGTTATGTAAACTAAACTTTTCAAACAAAAGATAATTCCTTCCTGAGTGATGAATTCATTTGTTTCGTTGTTAAAACTATTGCTATTAACCTATAAATTTAAAAATAATTGTTGCATATTAGCCTTTTTAAACAAATGAACATAGACAAATTAGATATCATTGGAAAGCTAAATCACTTTTCAAGGGTATAACTTTCCAATATGATTAAAAAATTAAAACATGGACATCATACCTCAAAATCCAATAGTAATAAAAAAATGAGCATCGCCATGTGATAACAAAAAATCTGATGTGGCCAACACATAACCTCTCGCCAGATATTTTACCTGGTTGTACGCATAAAACGAAAAATATTTTTAAATACAAGTACATATATTCATGTCTCACTACAAAATAATTATTTTAATATAAATTATGTACAATACATACATTTTCTTTATATTCAATATCCTGAAATTTTCTTTTTCTATTTTCCTTTTCTTTTTCTTTATATTCGTCATTTTTTCGCAAATTTCTTTTATATTCTTTTTTACGTATATTCGTTTGCGTTGACTTTTTTTATTTTCATAATCTTCATAATACTGTACAAATATGTTTGACAGAGGCATACAAATATTTTTGACAGTGACATTTATGTGTCAATTACAAACATTTGAATTTCTTGCCTTGTAGTAGTTTGAACTGAGATTTTTTACATCAAATTATTTTATATGCCTTTCTTTATCTCTAAATCTATAGAAGATACAATAATGAATTTATATTTTTCGAATAAAGAATTTAACGTTCTTTAATATAAGTATTTACATAAATTTTCGATAAATAATATTTAGATAATTTTTTTCTTGTAACTACTACTTCCGGTTGTCCAATTGTTACCAAAACTGACTGGACTCTTCCGATTATTGTTAGATTGAGGAATCCGTAGTTAAAAATGTCTTAAGTCTTATAGTATTTGAGATAAAGTGAATCCAACATCCACACATCCACACACACATCCACACACACATACGGACATCATCGTAAAAATGTTATAATCGGATTCTAGGGACCTTAAAACGTGCTTATTCATTAAAATCTGGATATGCGATTTTTAGCATGAATACAATACCTCTCTTAGCGAGAGGTAAAAAGTGCCCGAAAAATGTGCAAACCAAAATCTAGCATTATTTCACACTTGGAAGATATGCGCAAAAATAAAAAAATCTGATGTGGCCAGCACATAAACCTCCGGTCAATTCCATGTTTAAAATATTGCTATATAGCAATGAGCTTCCGATTGATCGTTTGTAAACAAAATCTAATTTCTCGTTCCAATAAATAGAAAAGTCTGTAATACAAATTTTGAGTTATATTCTATTATGTTTTTACTCGAAAATCTGTTAAGATATCCAAATTAAGTACTACTTCCGGTTTATCATATAAGTATAGTCAAAATCGAGTTTTAAGTACCAAATTTGATAAGTTTTGGATCATATTTTAATATATTTTTTCATATATAATATCATAAGTGGTAAATTTTTGCCGGAAAAATTTTCAGATTGTTACGACAGCCGGTTACCTAGTAACTTATTGAGTGACATTGACAAAAAAATCACGAGTTGTCAAACGAGTGATTTTTGATCAATGTCACGAGATAAATTGGCAACAGGCTCGAGTAAAGCAATCGGAAAATTTTTCCAGGATAAAATTTAACCATGAATGGTATTCGGATGACTATTTCCCAAATAAAAATCAGGTAATCATTTATATAATTTTTTTCTTGACAATAATCTTGTAATTATTATTGTGTTTAGAGGTATTATGTTTCAGTTTGCCAGGTATGTAAACAATATATTTCTAAAACGTCAAAAAAATTTTGCTTATCAAAACTCACTTACTTGTGAAAATACGACATCTTATTGGCTTAAAGGGTGCGAAAATTTTTTTGTGACAGTGTTTTGCCGAAGTGACACTTGGTAACTAGGTAGAATCCTGAATTTGGATTGGTTTATATATTTATGAGTGAAATATTCAAGAAAATATGTTTATAGCTTTCTGTAAAGTACTACTTTCGGTTTTATCAATTTTAGAAAAAAATCTAATACGTCGTTCTCATTAATATAAAAGTCTTAAATACCAAATTTGACAAGTTTTGGATTGTATCAATATGTTTTTCACGAAAATATGTTCAGAACTTCAAATAAAGTATCACTTCCGGTTTATCAATTTTAGCCAAAATATAATATGTTGCTCCCCTTAATATAAAAGTCTTAAATACAAAATTTGACAAGTTTTTTGGAATAATCATAATATATTTTTCACGAAAATCTGTTCAGAGCTTCAAGTAAAGTATCACTTCCGGGTTAAGAATTTGAGCCAAAATCTAACATGTTATTTCCTTTCATATAAAAGTCTTAAATACTAAATTTAAAAAGTTTTTGAATATATCAATATATTTTTCACGAAAATTTGTTCAGAGCTTCAAGCAAAGTATCACTTCCGGTTTATTAATTTTAGCCAAAAACTAATATGTTATTCTTCTTGTTATGGAAGTCTTAAATACTAAAACTGAAAAGTTTTGGATTATATTTTAATATATTTTTTTTATTAAAAACAGTTATGGGCTTCAAGTAAAGTATCATTTCCAGTTGTCCAATTTTACCCAAAATCGAATCAACTCTTCACACACACACACACACACACACACACACACATACACACACACACACACACACACACACACACACACACACACACACACACACATACACGCACACACGCACGCACTTTCATTCGCTAGTCATACGCATACCAGATCTGTTCCATAGGTAGAAGAGACAAGGTCGCAAAATTATAGCGTTAGTTGAAATTTTATAAAAAATATTTCTGTTAAACTAGAAACTTATGTTACATGAACATACTTATATATGTAAGTAGTTTTAAGTGTACTTTCAGAAAATAAATAAATTGGAAAATGTGGTGACCCCATTGATTTTTTTTTATATATAGAAAAAATGTTAAATACGATACTAAATTAACATGGAATAGAATGTTGAATATGAAGAAAAAATGTAATTATTCATGAGTTTTAAATGAAAGAAAAATTCGTTATAACCCATAACTATTGCAAATTTTATTTAATTTCTTCAAATAATTTCAAATCTTTTATAAAATCATGACTAACGAGTTTAATAAATAAAATGCCATGGCTATAGCTATTAATATGAAATTAAATAAATTTAATAATTAATCTTGCGATTAAAAATATTACATACTTAATTTACATGTATTTGATATCATATGATGGAGGAATTTTTTATCTTTCTATTGATAACACAACCACAACCATTGTTATGAGTCAAAATGAGAGGAAACAGCCTGCAAAAAACTGATTTCCCATGTTAAAAAATGTGGTATTTTCACTAAATGTGCATACGCCCATGGAAATAGTAATGCTGACATACTAGCTAAACGGCAAATGTCAAAATCGTATGGAGCGGCACGCTTCAGCCATTTTTGATCACTCTGTATTTTATCTTTTTATCAAGCCCCGAAGCCCCCACGGCGCTTATGCACGGAAATGAAATTTTTAACTGACCCGCCACATGACAGTTGAGATAAGGGCTTATACGCATGCTCAGATTCGAGAGATCTGTGCACAGAACGAGCTCAATAGGGGATTCCGATTAAGCGAATTTTAAGCGCCCCGTCGCGGTATTTTTATGAACTATGTGGACATACAAGTAACTGTCATCGCGCTGTCAAGTTGATAGCCTTGTGAAATTTGTGTTTTGTATTAAAAATATGGATATTAGGTACGCGTATGGCCTCTGTAAGAGTGATTACAGGAATAAATATAAAAAATATATGAGAGGAGTTAATTTGATGCCATTTTCAAGCCGATCTCATCTCTCATGGTTTATGCGTAACTACATCAAACTAAATGATTTCGTGGAAGTAGTGGTATATGTGCCCGTAGTTAAATAGGTTTGATATGTTATGAGATGGAGAATAGCCCCACTTTATATTTACATCAACTACCACACACGTATTACATGATACCCATTTACCACCATCAATGCAGGGTAATATATTATCACTGCGTCCCGCATTCATATAATTTTGATTTCTGAAAACGTTGAAACAGTTTGTGTTAGTATAAATCAGTAAATACCCAGTAACTAACCGAAACTAAAACCTTAAAATAAGATCGCTCTTTTTCCGCTTTTTTCAGACCACGACACTAACCATCTTTTTTAGGTCATTCACAGAATGATTTTCAATATTTTTCTTTTTTAATTTCGCCCCTGGCACTAACTCTGCACTAAAAAAAAACATTTTCATCACTAACCGAACACATGTCAATAGAAAATGTCTATTTGTCCACATAGTTCAAAATTTCACCGCAAATGGCGCACTTTGTGACGTCATGATCGGAATCCCCTATTTGCTTAGCGACGAACGCTATAGATCGCTCTAATGTCAATGCCGAACGCAATCGACGGCTCTGAGCGTTCAAAATGTTAGTGTCGAACGTACTATATATATCCGCCGTTCCGCAGAATCAGCCTATTTTGCGGAACAGCGTATTTAGGGGTTGAAAATGGAAATGCATGAAATTACTTAATTCAGAAGGCACATGTCATAGTAAACAGCTATTCTAGACTGTCATAATATTTATATATCCGCCGTTCCGCAGAATCAGCCTATTTTGCGGAACAGCGTATTTAGGGGTTGAAAATGGAAATGCATGAAATTACTTAATTCAGAAGGCACATGTCATAGTAAACAGCTATTCTAGACTGTCATAATATTTATATATCCGCCGTTCCGCAGAATCAGCCTATTTTGCGGAACAGCGTATTTAGGGGTTGAAAATGGAAATGCATGAAATTACTTAATTCAGAAGGCACATGTCATAGTAAACAGCTATTCTAGACTGTCATAATATTTATATATCCGCCGTTCCGCAGAATCAGCCTATTTTGCGGAACAGCGTATTTAGGGGTTGAAAATGGAAATGCATGAAATTACTTAATTCAGAAGGCACATGTCATAGTAAACAGCTATTCTAGACTGTCATAATATTTATATATCCGCCGTTCCGCAGAATCAGCCTATTTTGCGGAACAGCGTATTTAGGGGTTGAAAATGGAAATGCATGAAATTACTTAATTCGGAAGGCACATGTGATGGTAAACAGCTATTCTATTTGTTAACAAGAGTATCAATCTGCAACATTAGTTCTGCAGAATAGACTTGTTCTGCAGAATAGGTTTGTTCTGCAGAATAGGCCTGTTCTGCAAATTATCTTTACCCCATAATATACTATTTTCGCTGTTGCCTTCTATTAGTATGCGAAACAAGTTACTTGTCAAATCACTCACTTTTGTGTAACTCGTTCGTTATGTATGTGTATATATGTTTTTATTAAATTTTTAGGTCTAAATACCGATGGCATCTCAAAACGTTAATGAGAGTGCCGTTGGACTTGTCAGCGAAGGAGACGCAGTTGTTCATATCGGAAGAGATTTAGTAGTAGGTCCCTATTTAGAAGAGTCCAGGGGTGTAGTGGAGCCGACATGCGCCGTAAAGTTAGAATATTTTTATAATATACTCGTAATTATATTTTTGATAATAATGGCGATTATAATTATTCCCCGTATGCTTGCTGCCTCAAAAGAAACCTCAATCTTGGAAACCGCTCCAGAGAAGAATGCATTTGATTGGCACACTGTTCGAAATTAGGGTACCTATTAGTACTCTGTCAAAAGGTAAGCATGTTTATACTCCGTTTTATTTAAGCCATTCAGCAGATGGCGCTGATATCAGCGCCAGTGTTAAGTAGCCGAAATTACATTGGGTAAACTTGTCTCTTGTCTCCAATTTCAGCCATACAGAGAGTTCAAAACTATGCCCTATGCTGTACAATATTGAATGGCTTAAATGGAACAAGATATAGTGCTTATTACTCTTCAGGTGTTTTACTGTCTGTAGAAGATAAGGTTAGATTACCCGTACAATGTAAAGACATTATATATAATAAACTTTATTTTCTTATGTCACCAAAGAAATGTAAGTTGACCTTTTCCTAACATCCTACAAGCGTTACAATTTTTAATCTTATAAATGTAAATAGCATCCAGCCAAACAATGGGTTTACGTCATAAATATAATATCACTAGAAACAATAACGTCATGTGTTATTAAGTTTACATGAGCATGTAATACGGACTGAAATATAATCTGCGGGTTACCTCCATAAATACAAATCTTTGTCACGGGAAGATTACCTTATTATACATCGATTACGATCACTTGAGCTTCACGTTATTGATTTCTAAACCGCAAAATAACTAGTAATCGTATATTTATCTCTATCTTACTTGAGGTTTCTTTCTTCGACGGGTATGCCCAATAGCTTCATTTTTGTATTACTAACACATTTAGTGCCCTTATGGCTCACCCTGTTTATTAATATTGTTAATATTATTAATATATTTTTATTACTAATATTATTAAATAGATAAGTGTACACATGTAGGCATACACGTTCGTACACAAAATTTAGAACTAAGTAAATTAAGAACTAAACTAAGAATTATCTAAAAATTAATAATAGATGGAGTCTAATGTTAAATTTAACTAAAACTATTATAATTACCCCTTAACCTTAAAATTAATTTTAATAAAACTAGATACGTATTTCGAGAACTAAGTTCTCATCATCAGTAATACAACAAGTGAAACGGTTAAGGGGTAATTATAATAGTTTTAGGTAAGAATTATCTCCTTAGTTTATAAGGGATTCCGAGTAAGCGAATTTTTAGCGCCCCATCACGGTATTTTTGTTAACTATGTGGACAAACAAGTAACTGTCATTGTGCTGTCAAGTTAATAGCCTTGTGAAATTTGTGTTTTATATTAAATATATGGGTATAAGGTGCGCGTATGGCCTCTGTAAGAGTGATTACAGGAATAAATATAAAAAATGTACGAGAAGAGCTAATTTTTTTCTATATCCCAAGGCGCTCTCATGGTTTATCCGTAACTAAACTAAATGGTTTCGTGGAAGTAGTGGTATATGGGTCCGTAGTTAAATAGGTTTGATACATTTTGGGATGGAAAATAGCACCACTTTATATTTACATCAACTACCACACACGTATTACATGAAACTGACGCAGTTTACCATTTACCACCATCAATGCAGGGTAATATATTATTACATATATACATACATACATACATACATACATACATACATAAAATCACGCATTCCCACTTAGTGGGTTAGCACAAACCCGAAAGAATAACAATAACATCATCCAAAAAATAATCAGTCTCTCTTTTAACAACATTCTTACTAACCTGACATCATAGGTACAACATATATTCCTCACTATTATTACTGCGTTCCGCATTCATACAATTTTCAATTCTGAGAACGTTATAACATTTTGAGTTAGTATAAATACCCAGTAACCAACCTGAACCAACCTTAAAATAAGATCGCTCTTTTTCCGATTTTTTTCAGACCACAACACTCTAATAATCTTTTTTGTTCAATTATCGGATGATTTTCAATATTTTTCTTTTTAAATTTCGCCCCTGCACTTAGAAAATTCATTTTCATCACTAACCGGACACATGTCAACAGAAAATGTCTGTTTGTCCACATAGTTCATGATTTTACCGCAAGTGGCGCACTTTGTGACGTCACGATCGGAATCCCCTATTTGATGTTTGTGAAGCGTTGTTTTGTAACTTTTATGCTCTGTTCCATTTAAGCCATTCAGTAGATGGCACTGGCAACAGCGCAAATCTGAACTTACATTGGGTAAACTTGCCTCTAATTTCAGCCAGAGAGGTCAAAACTATTCCCTATGCTCCGCAATACCGAATGGCTTAAATGGAACAAGGTATTAGTATGAACATTTTCGAGTTCCTCATATGAAAAATTTTCTTATTACGCACCCTACAGAAAATTTTCGATTGTATTTTGTTTTTAAGCTACAGGCTAAAATAAGATATTCGCTTATTTTGAAAATATCAAAATGCGTATAATACACATTTCATTAAGAATTAAACTATAGATAATTGTTGGTTATCTTCTTAGTTTAGTTCTTAATTTACTTAGTTCTTAATATAATAATAATAATAATAATAATAATAATAATAATAATAATAATAATAATAAATTCTTTATAATGGGTAGAAAAAAATACACCATTAAGGGCGAGGTTCAGCTAAAAGCTGTTCTACCACCTAACCCAATTTACAAGAAAAAATATAATATGAAAATAATATTAAGAATATAAAGACAGTATGAAGAAGCAGTAACAATTACAACTATAACTATGTGAAGACTTAAATAAACTTTGAAAACTTTAATTTCTGCTTGAAAGTATTAACAGATAAAAACTTCAAATCTGAAGGTAAGTTATTATAGAGACTGGGGGCTAAATACGAAAATGAACCATGGAATTTATTTTTCTTAAATGAGGGAACTTTAAACAAAGAAGAACCACGTAGGGAATATTTAAAATCTTTTTTTGTTAGCTTGGACGATAAATAAGAAGGTGTACCAGTTTTTACTAATTTGTGTACTAAACATACATATAGAGTGTTAATACGATCTTCAATGAAAGGGAGTTTAGCTTTATGCCTGTAGTTAGAAATATGTTCATACTTACGTACACCAAATACATACCGAAGACAGGCATTTTGAAAAAGTGTTATACGTTGCCTATCCTTTTTAAATAAATTTGGAACGTAAACACAACCGCAATAATCAAATAGCGGGAAGATTAAGGACTTGACCATTTTTAATTTCGTATTCGAAGAGAGGATGTTTTTAAATTGATAAAGATGTCTATGTCTAGCCGCTTGAAGATTTTTTATAAGGTGGGATCTAAAATCCAAAGCTTTATCTATGTCAAGTCATAAACTTTTAATGACTTCACTACACTGAAGTGGTATACCATCCAATAAAATGGGTGAAGTAATTTGGTGATTACCTACAACAAGCATTGCAGATTTTTCAGCATTAATTCTTAGACCATTATTCCTGACCCACATTGACAGATTTTGAAAATCCTGATTGAGCTGACTTAATTGCAGATTTTCATTTTGTTGGGAGAAAGAGTATCATCTGCATAAGAGTGCAAAGAGCTGTATTTAACATGATTGGGCATATCAGCAATGTAGATCAAAAAGAATAAGGGACCAAGAATAGAGCCTTGTGGTACACCAGAGCGAATGTATTGTTCATAGGACAATGACCTTATCCCGTTGATGACAGTTGTGCTAACTATAAACCTGCGATTGTGAAAATATGATCGACACCATTCTAAAGCGTTTGATGAAAAATTATAGAAGTGAAGTTTTGCTATGTACGAACGAGTATGCGTACATGTGTACACTTATCTATTTAGCGTTAGTTCTTAGTTTATTTTTTTAATAACTTTGCAGGACAGGCAAGAACTCATATAACGAAACCAGAGGACCATACTAGCTCTTGGGTTATAAAAATTACCATACTTGGGGTGAAAATCCCGAGCGTGGTCTGGACTCCGGCCAGCGTGCAGTGAAAACGGGGTGAGTCGACGTCGCTGTAATATTGGCGAAAAAACTAAACTGTAGGTGGCAGTCTGGACGGTAGCAAGATGGCGGAGGAATAAGGAGAGTTCTCTCATTCCTTATTGCTGGCAATATGCATTTCAAAGTGCAAAGTATTTAATATGGAGAAAATTAACATAAAGTTAGGTGATATTTTTCAATACATTGATCCTACACGTCCTATAAAGGAAGACGAAGCAGTTTTTAAGGCAGGATATATATTTACTTTGTGGAATAAAAGTTGATGGATCAGGTACAATACTGGGATCTTGTTTAAAAATCACTCATATGATTGAAATTTTATTATATGAGAATATAAATTACTGGAAAGAAAAATTTAGTTATAGAGCAGGATTGGGAGGCAAATATTGTTGGATATGAACAGGTTAGTAAAAATCAAAACTATATTTATTGTTTTACAACAAAAGTTATTATTATTATTATTATGCTATTAATTTATTTGCTTATGGATTTGTGTATTAAAGAGCAGAAGAAATAGAAAAATTAAGTTGTACCGATTTGGAACAAGTAAGGGGAAAACTTGTTAAAAAGGATGATAAATAGTATAGTTTGGCTATAAAATTAGAAGAATTTTACCATCCTTTTTTAAAAAAGAAAAAAATTGAACCGATTAGAGACGTCAAAACTACATGGAAAGAAAATTTGAAGATCATATTTTGTCACTTGGGATTTAGTGTAAACTTACACTTTACGACTTGTAATTACTGTATTGTGGCACTGAGCAGTACCTATGGCATTTACTGATCATTATTTAAATCTGAAAATGTAATATACACTATATATGTCACTTTCTTTTACAACAAATATAAATTAAACCTGTTTAAAATTACATACATTTCAATGTATGCTATCAACGTTTCCTTATTCCTCTAGTTCACAAATCTGCCGCCAGACGTCACCTACTTTGAATTTTTTCGCCAATAAGGGTGGTTTTGGGCACCAGTCTCTCCTAAAGAACCCACAGATGACTGAAAGACAAACCCTCGGGAAAGGGAAAGCGGGAAAGGACGAGAATTAGGGTAAACAACAATTGATAATTTTAAAATTATACATGTAGTTTATATCAGTTAGTAAAAAATGGCAAATGCAAATAGCACGTGTATGAAAAAACACAAAGTAGATCAAATATGAACTTCAGAAAAAGAACACAGGTTCTCAAATTACACCATACATTTACGAGTATTATCACTATCACTCGCGAGAATACGAAAATTTTATGATAAGTATTTATTTATATATTTATTTATTTAAAAAAACTATGATAAAAAACTGCAAAACACTATCTGAACGAAAAAATAATATGTACAGTAATTATCATAAGATTGGCAATACTACATTTGCAAGAAATCGTCATATTACTTTAGTGCTGATTTCTGAACATTTAATGATGATTTTTGTACACTTTAGTGGGTGCTTTCCATTTACACGACTTATGAGTCGACGTGTGTCGTCACGTTAACTCCATGTAGTTAATGGAACGGGAGTAAATGCCCACAGTAATGTCCTGTGTTGACATTTATGTATATTAGTCAAGTGTTATTTGATGCCGACGAATTTAAAATGATTTAGCTAATTAAAATGTAGGAAACCTAACTTAACATATATGTTTGCTTTTATTACTCTTCTGTTTTACAAATTTTTAGATATAATAGAATTTACAAAAAAGTCAAAATTATTTAAATTTATTTACCTTCATTTTGAGGTCCATGTTTTTATAAAAATTACAATAATGACAACCAATTCAACTTCTCAAACGTCTGCCTTCTTTCGGATGTTTTCAATAGCGCAAACGTTCCTTGACTCTTCAGATTTGTAGAGTCGGTAGGAGTCGACTTGCGTCGTCGACTCACAGCTACATAAATCAAATGGAGAGCACATACGTCGACTTGTGTCGCTAAATGTAAAGCACGCAGTGTCGATTTCAAATAAAATTTACATTCCCATCAAGTGGAATTATTTTCTCTATGACTGTTCATATGTTTTTTGAGGTAACAGTTTCGTGTAAACGATTTTTCACATTTGGAACATTTGTATTCCTTAGTCCCACTATGAGTTTTCATATGTACTTTTAAACTTGAATTTTGTGTAAATGATTTATTACATGTTGGACATTTATATGCTTTTATCCCACTGTGAATTTTCATATGTCTATATAGATCACTACTATATGTATATAGTTTATTGCATATTTTACATTTATAGTCTTTTATCCCATTATGTATTTTCATATGGGTTTTTAAATTGGATTTTTTTGGAAATGATTTATTACATGTTGGACACTTACATACTCCTATTCCAGTGTGAATTTTCATATGTGTGGATAGATCACGCTTATATGAAAATTGTTTATAGCATATTGTACATTTATAATTTTTTATTCCACTGTGAATTACCATATGGGCTTTTAAATAGCAATTTTTAATAAATGATTTATCACATAAAGTACATTTATATTCCTTAATACCTTTGTGAATGTTCAAATGAACTTGTAAGTCATACTTTTCTCTAAAGTATTTATTACAGATATGGCAAAGAAATTCCTTTTTTCCACTATGTATTTTCATATGTCTTTGCAAGCGGTAGTTATTTATAAAACTCTTATTACATACTGCACAACAAAAACTTTTGGAATTAATATTTTTAGTTTCCCGAATATTATTTTCAGTAACTGAATTCTCAGATTCTTCGTCAATCTGTTTATCACTATCAGTTGTGCATTCTTCCTCCTTCTTTATATTTTGTAAAACATTTTCATAGAATTGTCGGTCCTGGGGCGTTTCTTCCAATTGTTCTTCTTTAATGTTAACTTCAACATTTTCATCATTTGTTATTGTTGTAAGTACCCCGATTTCGCTTTTACTCTCCATAACTAAGTCTTGATTAATGAATTTCACAGGTGGAACTGATGTACACAAGAATTCTTCACAACTTGATCTGAAACAAATAAATTCATTTTTACGAGATATTTTTATTTTATTTTCTTTCAAATGATGGTTGCTTTGTTTTTACTGTTAAATTATGATTCATGGAGTATTTTCCATATGTTGCAACTAAAATCATGGACACTATTCTGCAAAGAACAATAAACACTTTTAAATACGTGAAATTAGTAAAGTAGATTAATTTCTGGGGTATTCTAATGTAGTTAATTTTTTAGGGAAAAACGTTATACTCGTAATAATGGCCGTATTCATTTGGTACAACGAACATAGAACTAATATAGAATCGACAAGCACACGGAATGAAATGGGACTAGTTGCTCCCACCACTATAACCCCAACTCCAAGCTAGCGCAAAGTATTTTACATTGCATTGCAGTTCATATAAAAGTAAATAAGTCGGGTAACAAAATTCATAAAATTATAAAGAAAAACGAAAATAAATAGTTTAAACATTTCTGATTTTCTTACAATTTACATACGTATAATTACATTTTTAGAAACTGTCTTTTTAAGTAAAATTAATATAATTACGAATCTTATTTAGTGTCAGGTCGAGAATCTGGGGAACCAGGTTCGATCCCGACCGACACCAAATATTTCGAATTTTAAATGGCACAAAATTGACCCCTGTGGTGCACTCTCCACGCCAGCAATGAGTGCCCGTGAGGTGACGCCTGGTATGCGCCCGCACGGTGCAAATATATCATCTTCACCGATATCTATGTATAAAGCAGATTGGCACACCCAGCAATGGGTAATAAGCCGTGATGATATTTTTTATATTAATATACAGTGTGATTGAAAAAGTGGTTACACCCATTTATCTGACTTATCATTGCAGATGCGTTTATTACTTATAGGACATAATTTATTCAATACAATATCTGCGATTATATTATATCAAAAGTGTAATTCTGGGACTTCCGGTATAACCGGAAGTGATATCAACTTTGTAAATTTAAATACAACCTATACAAGTTTTTTTATAAATTTAGATTGTATTTTTTATTCTCTTTATGGCCATACCAAATTTCTTAGTATTTACCATATTCATTTGTTAAAAATAAATACTTTCTTTTGCTGAAATTTTATCATTAATGGATGGAATGTAATGTGAGAAGGCTATGACAGCAATTGTTTTCTCGATTGTTTTCATGATATACTAATTAGAACTGTCATACCTTTGTCGTTTCCCAAGCAACACAACATCGACGTGTCGATAGATGACGTTTAGGCGACGTGTTTTTAACGTAAAATTTTCGACGTTTCTGGTCGATGCGACGTCGTTACTTGACGTCATTATTTTGACGTTGAAGAAACGTTCGACACACGTTTAATATTGACTTGTCAGTGTTCACGTTATAGAAACGTTCAGCGACCGTCTCAGTCATTTGTAAATTATATGTATAGCTGTTTTAACAAAAAAAAATATAAATAAATATATCATCACGGCATATTACCCATTGCTGGGTGTACCTTTATGGTTCTTGAAACTGAAAGCAATGATAAAAGTTTTTAAAAAAATGTAAAATGTACTAAATCTTCCTTGAATATTGTGTCACGTATGTAATCTTCGTCTATGTAACGTCTATAAACGACGTCTAATTTTCGTCATTAAACCACGTCGATTCGACCCACGCATAATCGTTTTTGTAACGTCAACAAATTGCGTCATATATCCGTCGATATCGCGTCACTTGGTTGCTTGTGTTGTTATTAATAAATAATAAAATTAATTACAATGGTGCTGACAATGGAAGATAAAGTGGAGATAGTATTACTACGTTTACATTTTTTTTGTAGTTGTTAAGAGTTCATTTAAAATTAAATGATTGTAATTAATACCTGATTATACTCGTATTATATTGAGTAAGGATTTTATTACTTGTAAATTTTAAATTTCATATTATTTATTTCAGATTAACATGAAAACAATTGCTGTCATAGCCTTCTCACATATTAAATTACATCCATTAATGATAAAATTTCAGCAAAAGAAAGTATTTATTTTTAACAAATGAATATGAGAATATGGTAAATACTAAGAAATTTGGTATGGTCGTAAAGAGAATAAAAAATACAATCTAAATTTATAAAAAACTTGTATAGGTTGTATTTAAACTTACAAAGTTGATATCACTTCCGGTTATACCGGAAGTCCCAGAATTACAGTTTTCATATAATACAATCGCAGATATTGTATTAAATAAATTATGTCCTATAAGCAATAAGAGTATCTGCAATAATAAGCCAGATAAATGGGTGTAACCACTTTTTCAAACACACTGTATATGTTGTACTTATTTTAAATTCAAGTTTAAATATAATTATTTGAAAGGGAACAGGTATCCGTAAAAATATACACCTTTATTAAATAAACGACTATATTACTCATATACAGGGTGATTCATCGGTTTGTCCTCTCTTTATAACTCTTTTATTTCAAGTCAAATAGAAAAACTCTTCAAATATAATTTATATGATATATTATTGTCTATGTACATACCAAATGCACTTGTGTACAGGATGCTCCGTTTAAGCGCAACAATATGTAACTTTATATTTCTTAATGGAACATCCTATATATATTTATTTATTTTGATAGTAAATTAGATTACCTTTAAAAAAGTATTAAGTAGTAAGGGGTCTAAAATTATAAATTAAGAAGTTATTTACGTTCATAAAATATAGTAGTTCATGGTTTTTTGATACTTTTTATTAATACTTATTTTAAATATTACACTAATTACAAAGAGGCTATTAAGATTTAGTGACAGACTATATAATGCATAATAATAATAAATGCTACCAGTTAAAGTAAATCGCTCCAATACTCTCCGCATTGTTTTTCGATGTGGAGTTTTCAAATTAGGATACCGCTCTCGGTATAACTCAATTGCCATATTTATATTTCTGTGACATTCGCCAAATATAAATATCATATTAACCATTTCATCTTACTAAAATTTGTATTATTCATTTTCACATCAACATCAACAATGATAAACTATAGTATATTAAAACGTGTTTTATAAGACATGTTTCTTTCGCACGCGTCAAAATTTAGAAAACGAGCGTTAGCGAGTTTTCTAATTGACAAGTGCGAAAGAAAGTCTTATAAAATGAGTTCTTTATACTATTTTTTATATTTTTCGCCTTCTACAATAACATTTACTTACTCAATTTGTGATTATATTTGTAATCATTTGTACATTTTCATGTAAATAATCTTCCCTAAATAAAAATAATAATAATAATAATTTCGACATTATATTATTAAAATGAATTGTCAATTAACTAAAAATAAATTAGGTAAAAATGGGCTAAAGAAACGTCATCTAGTACCAACCGTCTAAAACAAAAAATTGCGTATCGAAATGAAGGTCATTACGAACGCAAAATATAAAAAGAGTATTTTGACAACTTGTTTGTTTAAATTAGAAACAATTGATCAAATTATCCATAGCTTACTTTGTTAATAATAACATGATACAAACATATCATTCAACGAATAAAGGTAAATAACTTCTTAATTTATAATTTTAGACCCTTTATTACTCTATACTTTTTTAAAGGGAATCTAATTTACTACCAAATAAGTAAATATAAATAGGGTGTTCCGTTAAGAAATATAAAGTTACATATTGTTGCGCTTAAACGGAGCAGCCTGTATACAAATGCATATGGTACGTACATAGACAATAATATATCATATAAATTTTATTTGAAGAGTTTTTCTATCTGACTTTAAATAAAAGAGTTATAAAGAGAGGACAGACCGATGAATCACCCTGTATATATATATATATATATATATATATATATATATATATATATATATATATATATATATATATACATACACACAGATATGATCGTGAAAATGTTAAAATTGGATTCTAGGACCTTAAAATGTGGTCATTTACCAAAATCTCGATATGCGATTTTTAGCACGATCCCTATACCTCCCTTACCAAGGGTAGCGGGAGGTAAAAACGCATCCTTACAAACAATTTAAAAACAAATTTAAGATATTATTGGCGAAAAAATTCAAAGGGGGTGACGTCTGGCGGCGGTTTTGTGAACTAGAGGAATAAGGAAATGTTGATAGCATACATTGAAACGTAACTATTTTTAAACAGGTTTAATTTATATTTGTTGTAAAAGAAAGCGAGATATATAGTGTATATTACATTTTCAGGTTTAAATAATGATCAGTAAATGCCATAGATACCGCTCAGTGCCACAATGCAATAATTCCAAGTCAAAAAGTGTAAGTTTACACTATATTTCAAGTGACAAAATATGACGCCTCCAATAGGTTCTATTTTTTCTTGTTTAAAACAGGATCCCAAAATTCTTATAATTTTATTGATAAACTATATTGTTTATCATCCTTTTTTAATAAGTTTTCCCCTTACTTGTTCCAAATCTGTACAACTTAATTTTTCTATTTCTGCTACTTTGTAATACACAAACCCATAAACAAATAAATTAATAGCATAATAATAATAATAATAATAATAATCACATTTGTTGTAAAACAATAAATATAGTTTTGATTTTTACTATCCTGTTTATATGCAACAAAACTGCAACAATATGTTTGCATTTGCCTCCCAATTCTACTCTACAACTAAATTTGCTTTCCAGTAATTTATATTCTCATTTAATAAAATTTCAATTATATGAGGATCTCCACTCAAACGATTGGTTTTTAAACAAGGTCCCAGTATTGTACCTGGTCCAAAATCTTTTATTCCATCAAAGAAATACATGTCCAGCCTTAAAAACTGCTTCGTCTTCCTTTATAGGACGTGCAGAAGCAATGTATTCAAAAATATAACTTAAGTTAATGTTAATTTTCTCCATATTAAATACTTTGCACTTGGAAATGCATATTGCCAGCAATAAGGAATGAGAGAACTCTCCTTATTCCTCCGTCATCTTGCTACCGTCCGGCCTGCCATCTATAGTTCAGTTTTTTCGCCAATAAATTCGGAAATGCGTTTGTTGGAAAACCAAATATAAGAAAAAGAATTGGACGACTAACAGGATATTTCTAATAATATTGGCATTGAATGTAAATTTCTTGATTTTCAAATCAAATTATTGTTACCCAACTTTTGATTGTATTTTAGCAATTTATTACACCATTTGTAATGAATACCTCAATATACTTAAATAAAACTTTTTATCAGATTTTCTAACTAAATATACTTACAACACATGTCATTTCCAAAGTAAAAAAAGTGGCTTTGCAAGTATCATAATATATCTTCCTAGACAAGTTAAATGAAAAATATCACCGCGATCGTGTAAATGATGTTTAGTAATGTAGAAAGAAGTGGAATACTTTAAGAATGATGTAACTTTTAAATGAATCACTTTTGGAAATATATGATGCAATATAGCACAAGAGCAAAATTAAAAACTAACCGCATACGTAATCACAATTATTATAACACAAATTTGCAACTTCAATCTGTCACAGGGACACTACAGATGGCTAAATCACAGAATAGGTTAAAATAATAATAACTTTACATTACCTATTTGTAGCACAGATGGAATTGTAGCATAAAGCTTGATTTACAAAACTCTATTTTTAGTTGCATGAAAAACAAGAAAAAAACTGGGTGTAATACGAAAAGCGGGTCATTTGCGTTTAACAAGGGAATAGTTACCTATTATGTGCAGTCTACAAAATATCAAACCGTTTTCCTGCTCCTTGCTGAACATTCAGCGAAATAACAGCTATTAGGATTTTTAAATATTAAGAGATGGCGCTGATCGCATTAAACAATGGTACACTTTTTGTTGACATTTATAAACGTAGCATTGCTGTCAATAGTCTGTCTTTAGTTTTCGTATTATTATCTCATATATTAGTATTTTTATTTATAATTCAACTATGTATTAGACAAAACATCCCCTATACCTTACTATTGTTTGTTATGTTCTCGGCTGGACAGAAAGAGATAACTAAAGATAGAGATACATAAAGTCTACTCTAAAGTTTGTCGAGAGATGTCTCTACGGTCTTTATAATGTATTTCACATTTTGTTCCTTTGTTTGGAAGTTGTGAAGTCGTTCGGGCCTCGATTTCAAACACTTTCAGAATTGGGTTTTCCCTGTACCAGACCAGTAGAATTTGAAATCTATCCGGAGAAAGAATTGGGGAAATCTCAATTCTGTCAGATTTCAAATTTGAAATCTATTCTGAAAAAGAATTGTAGAAATCGCAATCCTGTCAGATTTCAAATTCTACTGGTCTGGAGCAGTAGAATTCGTAGTGCGGAATATTTAATTCCGAGAAAATTTGAAATCAGACAGAATTTAAAGTTACAAAATCGAGGCCCAGTTTTGTTTGTTCAAAGTTTTACAGTTTCATTATTCTCTATAAATCTGCCTTTTTCAAGTGAGTTTTGAAATAAAACGTGCGTAATTCTAAAAACTCTTATTAATTAAAAAACAATTAATTAATACTATCATGAGAAATTATTTACCTACGGGAATTTTGGACTTTATTCATAACCATATCCTGGACCAGGATACATTAAACAATCATGGCATTCAATTGATCTATTTAATTTTAGACATTTATTTTAAAATCCGGACCCACCACAAAAATAAATTTAGAAAAAACTACAAATAGAATAATAAGTATGTACACAAAAACAATATTGTTTACAAATCAATAGAATAATATAAATAATTATATACAATTCTTTTTATCCTTTCCTAATACTAATATCAATTTGTTTCATACATTTTGTAATTGCTTTTCGTTAATAATAATTCAAATGTTTCAAATATAGCACAGTTAATGTTAAATAGAACAAGCAGTGACATCTAGCGAATACTCCGTGAGGAGACTTAACATATCTCTATCCTTAGTTGCCTCTTTCTGTCCAGCCGAAAACAAAACAAATGCTTTGAAGTTATATCTAGTGTATTTGTGATCGTTAGTTGATGTACTAAGCCTATATAAACATCCAGATATGTCTCCCCAAAAAGAAGTGAAACAAAGAAGTTTACGTCGATAATGGAATTAGATGTTTAGAAATGTATAATATCAATGAACTACTTTAAGCAAGTTTCTTTTTTCATCAAATAATTTAGCGCGATGAATGTTTAATGGAACCGATGAGGTAGGATTAAAGACAAGGTTTTGAAGAAAACTTGCTTAATTTAAAGATTGATGCGAGTTTTATTATTCCATAAATTGTTAAATTCTTTATATTCTTCCTCTGTTGACGAGGAGAGTAAAAATTCAACCGGCTTTTATATAGAATTATTTGTATTAATTGATAAAAAAGAAAAAAATACGAATATTAATATACCATTTCAGAAATTTGAGTGATCACTACATTTACTTTTTGAACTAAAAAGTTAGTGCCGTTAAATGGCGGCATTTCAAATTTATACGCGTCCCAGTATTCTGTTTTAAACTTTAGAACTACACAGAAGTTGTTAATATGAATGTGAGTATAAGATAGGATTTCATTTCTTATTTTACAAATAAAATAGCTATTTATGTAATAAGTTGCGAAAGAAATGTGTTTTAAGCACGCGACGAGAAAATTATCCTACGAGGCGTAGCCGAGTTGGATAACACGTCTGGTGCTTAAAACACGATTTCGCAACGTATTCCATACAAGATTTTTTATACTAGCGTTTTAAAACAGATTAGGTATTTATATTTATTCTCAAATGTCAACATTTTGAATTTTTCAAAATTTAAAAGTAGGCAGGCATCAGTTTCATCTTTTTGTTGCTATGGGATTCAATCTGTTGTTTAATAAATATTGATGTCAACGTGCTCGGTGTATAATTTTTCTTGAGAATTTTTGGTAATAAATTTACTTAAAATGAGTGACTCAGAGATTGACTCTGATATTGAAAATGGTGCAGAGGCTGCATTGGCTATACTGGTTCCAGGAAAATCAAAAATATTGTATGAAGAAACTTACAAAAAATTTGACAGTTGGTGTGCGGAGAAAAGCGTTGGGCACATTACAGAAAAGGTAGTTTTAGCCTATTTTTCGAAATTATCATCCATTTATAAGCCATCCACTTTGTGGAGTAATTACTCTATGCTCCGAACTATGATATACCTTAATAAGAATGTGCATATAAGTAAATTTACCAATCTTATTGCATTGTTAAAAAAGAAAAGCTAGTGGATATAAGCCTAAAAAATCAAAAATATTCACTAAGCAAGAGATAGTTCGTTTCATGAAGGAAGCTGATGACAAGGATTATTTATTGGCAAAGGTTGTGTTAATTGTTGGAATCTATGGGGCATGTCGCCGGGAGGTACTTACGTTTTTACGTGTAGGAGATATTGAAGATTCTACTTTTTTCATAAAAATTAATATTCCAAATACGAAAACGAATATTTCACGATTTTTTATGATAACTGAAGGGTTTATCGATGGAATCAACTGTTTAGCAATGTTTCGCAAGTACGCACATCTTCGACCTACTCATACTGAACATCAACGGTTTTTTCTAATCTACAGAAATTTTAAGTGTTGCACGCTTCCTGTAGGTATAAATACCATAGGTAGTATACCTAAAAAAAATGCAGAGTTCCTCGGCCTCCCAAATGCTAAAGAATATACCGGGCATTGCTTTCGGCGGTGTTCTGCAACATTTTTGGCTGATTCGGGAGCAGACATTGCAGTGCTCAAGCGACATGGAGGGTGGCGTTCAAGTTCTGTTGCGGAAGGCTACGTTGAAAATTCTTTGGAAAATAAGAAAGAAAATTCACGAAGAATTTTGGGAGAAAAAGAAACAGCAATTAAAAAAATAAAAATTGTCGACAAAGAATCAGAATCCAGCAGCACATCTACTTCACTTTCTACCCACATTGAAGTTAACCAAGAAGAAGTATTAAGAACGACATCAAATGTTCAATTTAGTAATTTAAGTAATTGCGTTGTAAATATTTATCATAAATAAACAGTTATAATAGGTATTTAGTACTTTTACTTTTACGCATTAAATTGTCATTTTTAAGCACTAGTGAATGGGGTCTCGTGGCCGCGTGCCTGAGTGTCAGGTCGCGAATCTGGGGAACCGGGTTCGATCCCGACCGACGCCAAATATTTCCAATTTTAAATGGCACAAAATTGACTCCTGTGGTGCACTCTCCACGCCAGCAATGAGTGCCCGTGAGGTGACGCCTGGTAAGCGCCCTCACGGTGCAAATATTTCATCATTACCGAATCTGTGTACAAGCAGATTGGCACACCCAGCAATGGGTAATAAGCCGTGATGATATATTTATTTATTTATTTAACAACGGAAATGACAATCGAAAAATTGTTGTTATAATACGCTAGTATAAAAACTTATTTTACTATGTGAAAAAAATGAAGTCCATTCATCAATCAATTATAAAAATTGTATTACTATACCTGACATAACTTTTTATTTTCTATTCCAGACAAAACATTTCAAATGGCAATATTTTGTGGACCAGAAGTTTAGTACTCGTCATAATTATTTGAAAAACGAAACCAACAAAACTGTAAAATTGACAGAACTGTCATATAAACAAGGACGAGTATACGGCAATCAGCACTAATTTTTTGTTATTATATTTTTAAACTCCATAATAATGCAATTAATAGTAAATAAATACAAAAATGAATCTAAACAACAATAACAAAATAGTATATTATATACTCAGGGACTAACGTGCATATTCAATCCTGTGGGTGAAGTTTATTTCCCGAGCTGAAGGTGAGGGAAATAATCACCTGAGGGATTGAATGCACTCCTGTGGCATATACGCTATTTTTCGCACTCCCGTATCAAATGGAACCATATTAGTGTAAAAGAAATTAATCTTACAATTTGACAATACAAATGTCAAAATTTTTATTCAAATTTAAACACAACGCCTGCTCAAAATGTAGTGCAGATACGAATAAATAAATCATAGTAACTATATGATGTTATGGAAACATCTTGTTTATTTTTACTTTAGTCCCCCACGGATTTTTTTCATATTTAATCCCTCTGGGACTGAATTTGAACTTTAGTCCCTAAAATGAGTGATTAGAATCGCTCTTTAGCTCGGGAGTCCGAAAAAACATATATTTTCCCCCACTGCCAATCCAACAGCACTCAAGGGGACTTATAATTCAATCTTTTTGGATGCCATCTAGTGAGTAAAAAAATATTTATTATCTAGTAATGTAGTGAGCAAGATTTAGCTCTACAGTTTGACATTTATCATGTGATCCAACACGTAATCACAACAACGTAATTGTTTAAGTACAGGTGCCCATTTTAAAAGTTCCCGCCTGAAAATTCATGAATAGGCAATCTATGATACATTTCATAAGTGATTGGTTTTTAAAATTTTGTTTTGCTGTTATACCTACTGTGATAGTACTAATATTCATCAAGTGGCTTTTGAAATGTATTGTTTTGCCTATTCTTAAAATTTCAGGCGGGAACATATATATATATATATATATATATATATATATATATATATATATATATATATATATATATATATATATATATATATATATATATATACAGGGTGTTATATTTTAATGGACCCAGCAAATATCTCGCTTATTTATTAAATTGGCAATTTTTTTCATATAACATGATTTATACAGGAACATGTAAGCTACTTGATGACGGATGTAGATTCCTGATACCACTTCCGGTTTGTGAGTAATTAATATCTACTTTGAAATTTCAAATGGAACATACTATATTTTTTTACAAATTTGAAAAGTGCATCAAATTTGCTTTACAATAATGTAAAATAATCCATATGTTACATTATTAAAAATTAAAATGGCGGGCACTTTTTTATACACCTAATTGGAAAGAGAATAGTGAGCCATGACTGTGGCTTGAATTAAACAATTAACTATACAATTGTAACTATTATTATTAAACGAAATAATATTTTTTTGTCATAATAATACAGAAAATAAGAATAAGGAACACAAGCCACAGTCATGGCTCACTATTCGCTTTCCAATTAGGTGTATAAAAAAGTGCCCGCCATTTTAATTTTTAATAATATAACATATGGATTATTTTACATGATTGTAAAGCAAATTTGATGAACTTTTCAAATTTGTAAAAAAATATAGTATGTTCCATTTCAAATTTCAAAGTAGATATTAATAACTTATAAACCGGAAGTGGTATCAGGAATGTACTTCCGTCATCAAGTAGCTTAAATGTTCCTGTATAAATCATGTTATACAAGGTGGGGCAGAAAAACCTATCCGATTTCAAAACGTTATAAAATTAAAACCACTCAACTTGTAAAAAATTTTTTTTATTAACATATCGCAAATTTTATGCCATTTTTAAATTTAAGTTTTGAAAAGCACATCACTCAAATGTCGTCCTTGGGAGCGGATACACTGATTTAGGCGCTCGCGGTAGCTTTCCATGACTTTCACCGTCATTTCCACAGGAATTTCTTCAATTGCCCGAGCAATTTCCCTTCGTAAAGCAAGAAGGGTCCTTGGTCGATGCTGGTAAACCTTCGATTTGAGGTAACCCCAAAGGAAGAAGTCACATGGAGTGAGATCCGGTGAGCGCGGCGGCCAGCCAAGATCACCTCTCAGGGAAATGAGGCGACCGGGAAACAGTTCCCTGAGAATGTCCATTGATCGTCGCGATGTGTGGGCGGTTGCACCATCCTGTTGAAACCACACATTTTCCACGCCATTTTCTTCCATTTTGGGTCTAAGAAAATTTTCCAGCATGAAACAATAGCGCTCGCTGTTGACCGTTACGGTTTGCCCATTTTCTTCAAAAAAGTAAGGCCCCCAGACGCCTAGGCGGGAAAGAGCACACCACACAGTCACTTTTGGGCTATGGAGGGGTTCCTGATGGATTTCTCGAGGATTTTCGTCACTCCAATATCGAAAATTCTGCCTGTTAACGGCACCACAAAGGTGAAAATGGGCTTCGTCCGTGAAGAGCACAACATCGTCGTTTGGGAGTTCTCGGAGATCGCGACACAGGTTCGTACGGGTTTCAAAATCCCTTTCACTTAATTCCTGTGCAACAACCATTTTGTAGGGATGCATTTTGAGGTCCCGGTGCAAAATGCGCCGAATACTGCGGTTGGAAATCGCCAAAGCGAGCGAATGTTTTCGCGTCGAACGACGCGGGGAACGTTCAATCGCGGCTCTCACATTGGCCACGTTTTCAGGTCCTGTTGCTGTCCTGGGACGTCCAGGCGACTTCTTTTTCAATGCTGAACTCGTCTGTCTAAAATTTGACACCCACACTTTAATCGTAGCGTGATGTGGAACAGGATCATGACGCCCGAGTCCGAAATGAATTCGAAAAGCACGTTGTGTAGCAATTATCGAACCGCCGCATTCGATAAACCGCTCAATAACAAAAGCACGATGTTCACCAGACCAAGGCATGTTGACTACTGACAAATGGCATAAAACCGGCTTTCTAACGGTTTTTACCCCACTACTCTACCTGCTCCCTCTTCTGGGAAAAAGGGATTTGAAATCGGATAGGTTTTTCTGCCCCACCCTGTATGAAAAAAATTGCCAACTTAATAAATAAGCGAGATATTTGCTGGGTCCATTAAAATATAACACTCTGTATATATATATATATATATATATATATATATATATATATATATATATATATATATATATATATATATATATAGGGTGAGTCTGGGAAGGCGCTCCCCTCTTAACTTTTTTATTATAAGTAGTAGAAAAAAATGGCTCATATAAAAGTTTTATTATTTTACATATACTATTTGATGGCAGATGTAGATATTTTTTATAAAGTCAGGTTTACAAGATACGACTATCAACTTTTATTTTTCAAATGGCAACCTATAATTATTTTAATAAAATAGAAACCGCCATTTTTTTCTCTTTTCAACGATGTATAATTTTTACCTTCCGTCACCTTTAGGTAAGGAAGGTATTGTCTTTGGTCAAAAAATTCGGTGGTGAGTATTTAATGAATAAGCACTTTTTAAGGTCCCTAGAATACGATTTTACTATTTTTACGATGATGTCTATGTATGTGTGTGTGTGTGTGTGTGTGTGTGTGTGTGTGTGTGTGTGTGTGTGTGTGTGTGTGTAATAAAATTTTCGTCTACGATAACTCTAATACTACAATTCCAAAAATTATAATTCTTTCGTATTCCTCTTCATTGCATCCATATGAAGAGCTGATTAGATTTTGGTTACAATTGGTCAACCGGAAGTACCCTCATTTGAAGATTTTAACAGTTTTTCTTGAAAAAACGATGGGAAATATCATTTTTTCTCATTTAATGTTATTATAAATATTGTATCCTCTCTACGATTTGACTGCATTTTATACTTCATATTAAATGGATATGGTTATAAAATTATAAAGAAATTAAATTTCATAAATTAGCTAGCTATGCTAGAAACAGCTACTATATTAAGAAAATTCTGATTGAAAGATGTCAGTGTCAATTGACATATTCGTAGTATATTTGTATTATAATTTTACTCAAAATATAGGATCTTTTTGCTCGAAACTTTCTGTATGAAATTTGTATAAAATACATACAACTGTCAAAGGTAATGTACATACAAGAAATTTAGAATCTATTGCAATGAACTTTCTGTATCGATTTTATAAAAAATACATAGGCATTTACGAAAATTCTACCGGTAAATACCGCATCTACCGACTGTGTTCGAAAACACGAGTGATAAAAAGTTACCGTGTTCGAAAATTGTACAATATCTACCAGATTCATGAAGAATCTAAATCTCAAAAAAATGTAGTGATGCAAAGCGAAGCGCGCGCGTAAAATCGGAAATGTGTTCAAAGTAGGACTCTACTCAGTTTGTTAACTACATTAAATTTCTAACCTGTTTCAAATTTTCAATTTTTTTTATAGGTTATGGATCTACCCGTGTTTACCACTTGCGTTTTTAAAATATCGATTCCGGTAGCTATAACCTGATAAACAGCTGTTTACCGGCAGAATTTTCGTAAATGCCTCATATAACTGACGGAAGGTAATGTGCTGGCCACATCAGATTTTTTATATTTTTTATTTATTTATTGTACAAAATTTAATTATTATTACAATACATATCAAGGGACTGACTTTCCTAACTTTTCTACGAAACTCTTGAAAATTTGACGTTTAATTGAATATCCTGGGAAATAACGCCAGTGGGCGGGCTGCGCGAAAAAATAATAATGTATTTGAAAAATTTCGAGAAAAATGAGATAATCTAGAAATAATTTTTAAACAAATATTCTAGGTGGCTATGTGAAAATAAACAAAACGTAACAATGTAAAACAATTAAATTAATGTCAAAAAAGTGTACATTTGTTTGTTACTTAATTTAACATTATGCCGGTAATATTCGGAATTATTTAAATAATCATTGGAGAGAACAATGGATAGGACGAGCTGGACCTATTTCATGGCCAGCAAGATCTCCTGATCTTACACCTATGGATTTTTTTCTTTGGGGATACTTCAAGGATCTTGTCTATCAGAAGATACCTACAGATGTAGAAGACATGAAAGAGCGTATTCGAAATGCTTTTCAGAATATTTCGCAAAACATACTGGCAGATGTTCGAACATATCACGTTCAACGCTTGAATTTTTGTATTACAGAACATGGTCGTAATTTTGAACATTTGTTTTAAGTTGTTCTTGTTACTAAATTTGTTGTTTTAGTTTGCTAAGTTGTATAGCACTGTTACGTTTTTTTATTTTCACATAGCCACCTATAATATTTGTTTAAAAATTATTTCTAATATTTCTAAATTATCTCATTTTTCTCGAAATTTTTCATACATTAATAAAAAATAATACATCGTTGAAAAGAGAAAACAATAGCGGTTTCTATTTTATTATAGTAATTAACGTATCAAGGGTGTTATAAGGACAATAACGCCTGAGGTCAACAGTGTACCTTTCGAGGGCCTCTGGCCCGAGATGTGTACGTTGACCGAAGGCGTTATTGTCCGTTTAACGCCCGTCGTGCATTCAACGTTTAACGTATTAATATTCTACGGATTACGGATCAGACAGTTTTAATAAAATTTACGGAGTAGGTACGCTATGAATGCTTCTACTTGTTTTTTAGGCTTTATCCCCAGTATAAATATCAATTTATTGACATTACCATAGCAACAACTCATAACTCGCTCTAGGGTGTTATTTAGTATATATTAACCCTGAAAGCAGTGTTGTTATGATAATAATAGCATACCAGTCGGACGTTAAAATAATTATAGGTTGCCATTTGAAAAATAAAAGTTGATAGTCGTATCTTGTAAACCTGACTTTATAAAAAAATATCTATATCTGCCATCAAATAGTATATGTAAAATAATAAAACTTTTATATGAGCCATTTTTTTTCTATTACTTATAATAAAAAAGTTAAAGGGGGGGGGCGTCTTCCAGACTCACCCTGTATATACAGATATTACTCGGATACGGGACGCCCGATTATTTTCAGGCTCATTCTATAGAATATTTTTTCTGAATTCAACCATATAATCATTTCATATCCTTACATTACAAAAATACTGAGAAAAATGCAATTGATATTTAAATAGATAAATGTACACATGTACGCATACACGTTCGTACACAAAATTTAGAACTAATTCAATTAAGAACTATACTAAGATAACCAATAATTATCTCTCTCGTTTAATTCTTAGTGAAATGTATTATACGCATGCGCGCCCATGCGCGTAGTGCTTTGACCGCTTTGTGTTGGTTTGATGTTTGTGAAGCGTTGTTTTGTGTGTAACTTTTAAGTTTGAAGTACCTTATATGAAAAACTTTCTTAATGTGCATGCTACAGAAAATTTTCGATCGTTTTTTTTTTGTTTTTGAGCTACAGGCTAAAATAAGATATTTGCTTATTTTGAAAATACCAAAATACGTATAATACATTTCACTAAGAATTAAACTATAGACAATTGTTGGTAATCTTTTTAGTTTAGTTTTTAATTTACTTAGTTCTTAATATTATGTACGAACGAGTATGCGTACATGTGTACACTTATCTATTTAGCGTTAGTTCTTAGTTTAATTCTTTAATAACTTTTCAGGGCCAGCAAGAACTCCTATAACGAAACCAGAGGACCATAAAAATTACCAAACTTAGGCAAGGGGTGAAAATCTCGAGCGTGGTCTGGGCTCCGGCCAGCGTGCAGTGAAGACGGGGTGAGTCGACGTCGCTGTAATATAAAGGATTGTTTTGGGCGTCAGCCTCTCCTAAAGAACTCACAGACGACTGAAAGACAAGCCCTCGGGAAAGGGGGAAAGGACGAGAATTCGGGTAAACAACAATTGCTAATATTAAAATTATAAATGTAGTTTATATTAGTTAATAAAAAATGGCAAATGCAAATTGCACGTGTATGAAAAAACACAAAGTAGATCAAATATGAACTTCAGAAAAAGAACAGAGGTTCTCAAATTACATAATACATTTACGAGTATTATCACTATCACTCGCGAGAATACGAAAATTTTATGATGAGTATTTCCACCAATATTTTTTTTAAACTATGATAAAAAACTGCGAAACACTATCTGAACGAAAAAATATGTACAGTAATTATCATAAGGTTGGTAATACTGCATTTGCACGAAATCGTCATTTACATTTAATGATGACTTTTGTAGACTTTAGTGGGTGCTTTCCATTTACACGACTTATGAGTCGACGTGTGTCTACTCGCGTTAATTCCATGTTATAAATGGAACGGGAGTAAATGTCCGCAGTAATGTCCTCTGTTGACATTTATGTATATTAATCAAGCGTCATTTGATGCCGACGAATTTAAAATATTTGTCAAATGTATGTCAATACAAACAAAACAAAACCATAAATACTGTCTTAAGAATAATAAAGCAACTCCACTTACATATCTAATGGGTAGATTTTGTTTATAAAATCCAACATGTATTTACTGAACAAGTAAATTTATTCATCACTTAGTTACGATTTTATTTAATTTTTGTTTATAAAACCGGCCCTTATCTAATTAAAATGTAGGAAACCTAACTTAACATACACAGGGTGTAAATGAAATAAGTGCATTAAATTTACCCAGTAATATAACTCATCGAGAGCAACAATAAATAATATACAACTCAAACAGATGGCACGAAACATGGATCAGCAAAATGTCAGTTTTGACAACTATTTATGAGAACTTCCGTACTGTTGAAGGACAGAATATATATCTCTATCCTTTTATGTTGGAACAATATTCTAACCATAAATGAATAGGAGATACTAGGTCTATTAGTTGAAAGGTCGATGAGTTTACATCATAGTATACAGGGTGTAAATGAAATAAGTGCATTAAATTTAACCAGTAATATAACTCGGCCAGAGCAACAAAATTTCTTAATAACTTTTTCTCGAAATCGCATATTTTTTAGCATTTTTACCATCCCGTAAATTGACGAGTCGTTCCAAATATTTTTGTGATAATTGAATGCAGTAGCAATAGCTATGAAAAATTTTGTTTTAGAAATTGACAGTCCTGTCAATTGTTGCAATTAAATTTTGACATTAGTAATAAACTTGTTTATAAGGTAAAATTCTGTCAAAATGCGAGTACACAGACATTGTAATTACTTACCTATGGTTTATTTATTTATTTTTTTACTCGTATCTGTACTACATTTTACTTGACATCACGGTTGACATAAATACAGTGTCATGGAGTTGCCAACGCATTTACACGGAACGTTTCCAAGTCACCACCAAATCATTCTGTTCTTAATATTCGCACATTTGTTAATCTTTTACATCTTTATCACATCACAATACGGAGTGTTACATATGACGATTTTTTAAAAAGCAACAGTTATATCCATAACATGTGCAAAAAGTTCTGTTTTCAGCACATAACAGACTTCAATTTGGGAATGGCTCATAATGTTCATTAATGAGACTGAATTTACTTGGGAAGGTGTATTTATTATGCACAATACACATCTCGACAGACGAAAATGCTGTAAAAATTTTCATTAAAAAATGTTTGGGGAACAATAAATGGACGACTAATTATTGGTACTCATGTACCTCTTTTAAATGGACGTATTTAAACTATTATGATTTGTCGACGATAAATAATCATCTCATAACCTAATAACTATGCTTTTGCTCTTCCTCTCGTTACCTCGCCCCTCCTTGTCTTCCTCTATTCACACTATTCACAGGTGATTAAAAGCCTGTTTTAATACACAACTTTATAATTTTGTTATCCAAAATTTAAATTTATTTATTTTAAAAATTGTATTATTACGTTTTTAATTAATAATGTTATTTTCCTTGATTCGTTTATTAATAACTGTGACTGTAAGTGTAACCGATAACCGACAATTTTTGAGCTGTTTGTATCCCACTTGAATACGGCAGCAGCCATTTGTTCTCCATGGGCGGGTAACGAAATATGCAGCAAATCTTTAAAGAATTTTAACTCAAAATCTAAAAAAACTTAGAAAAAAAGTTATTAAAAAAATATTGTTGCTCTCATCGAGTTACATTACTGGTTAAATTTAATGCACATATTTCATTTACACCCTGTATGTTTGCTTACTCTTGTTTTACAAAATTTTAGATATAAAAGAATTTACAAAAAAGTAAAAATTATATAAATTTATTTATCTTCATTTTGAGGTCCATATTTTTATAAAAATTACAATTCAACTCCTCAAACGTCTGCCCTCTTTCGGATATTGTTTTCAATAGCGCAAACTCTCCTTGACTCTTCAGATTTGTAGAGTCGGTAGGAGTCGACTTCGTCGTAGACTTACAGCGACATAAATCAAATGGAAAGCACATACGTCGACTCACGTCGACTTGTGTCGCTAAATGGAAAGCACCCAGTTTGGAACATTTGTATTCCTAAGTCCTACTATGAATTTTCATATGTATTTTTAAATTTGAATTTTGTGTAAATGATTTATTACATGTTGGACATTTATATGCTCTTACTCCACTGTGAATTTTCATATGTCTGCATAGATCACAACTATATGTAAATAGTTTATTGCATATTTTACATTTATAGTCTTTTATCCCATTATGTAATTTCATATGGCTTTCTAAATTATATTTTTTTGTAAATGATTTATTACATGTTGGACACTTGTATACTCCTATTCCAGTGTGAATTTTTGTATGTGTGGATAGATCACGCTTATATGAAAATTCTTTATTACACATTGTACATTTATAATTTTTTGTTCCACTGTGAATTTCCACATGGGCTTTTAAATAGCAATTTTTAGTAAATGATTTTTCACATAAAGTACATTTATATTCCTTAATACTTTCGTGACTTCTCAAATGAATTTGTAAGTCATACTTTTGTCTAAAATATTTATTACAGATATGGCAATGAAATTCCTTTTTCCCATCATGTATTTTCATATGTCTTTGTAAGCGGAAGTTATTTATAAAACTCTTATTACATACTGCACAACAAAAATATTTGGAATTAATATTTTTAGTTTCCCGAATATTATTAATTTCAGTAACTGAATTCTGAGATTCTTCGTCAATCTGTTTATCACTATCACTATCAGTTGTGCATTCTTCCTCCTTCTTTATATTTTGTAAAACATTTTCATATAATTGTCCGTCCTGAGATGTTTCTTCTAATCGTTCTTCTTTAATATAAACTTCAACAATTTCATCATTTGTTATTGTTGTAACTACCCCGATTTTGCTTTTACTCTCCATAACTATCTTGATCAATGAATTAACGAATGAAGATAACTTTCACAGGTGGAACTTATGTACACAAGAATTCTTCACAACTTGATCTGAAACAAATAAATTCATTTTCAGGAGATATTTCTATTTTATTTTCTTTCAAATGATGGTTTCTTTGTTTTTACTGTTAAATTATGATTCATGGGGTATTTTTCATATGTTGCAACTAAAATCGTTGACACTATTCTGCAAAGTACACTAAAGAATTTTAAATACGTGAAATTAGTAAAGAAGATTTATTTCTAGGGTATTCTAACGTAGTTAATTGTTTAGGGAAAAACATTATACTCATAATAATGGCTGTATTTATTTGGGACAACGAACATAGAACTAATATAGAATCGACAAGCACACGGAATGAAATGGAACTAGTTGCTCCCACCACTCTCCCACCAACTCTCAGCTAGCGCAAAGTATTTTAAAATAAGTCTGGTAAGAAAATTCATAAAATTATATAAAAAAAAATCTGATGTGGCCAGCACAGATATTTTACCTGGTTGTACGCATAAAACGAAAACTATTTTTAAATGACTACAAAATAATTCTCACGTATATTTGCAAAATCTATGGGATATTTTAATATAAATTATGTACAATACATACATTTTTTTTATATTTAATATCCTGAAATTTTCTTTTTCTACTTTCCTTTTCTTTGTCTTTATATTCGTCATTTTTTCGCAAATTCCTTTTATATTCTTTTTGACGCATATTCGTTTACGTTGTTGCCTTTTTTTTATTTTCATAATCTTCATAATAATTTACAAATATTTTTGACAGTGGCATACAAATATTTTTGACAGTGACATTTATGTGTCAATTACAAACATTTGAATTTCTTGCCTTAAAGTAGTTTGATCTGAGAATTTTTACATCAAATTATTTTATATGCGTTTCTTTATCTCTAAATCTATAGAAGATATAATAATAAATTTATATTTATCGAATAAAGAATTTAACGTTCTTTAATATAATTATTTACATAAATTTTCGATAAATAATATTTAGATGATTTTTTTCTTCTACTTCCGGTTGTCCAATTGTTACCAAAACTTAATCAACTCTTCCCATTATTGTTAGATTGAGGAATCCGTAGTTAAAAACGTCGTAAGTCTTATAGTATTTGAGAAATCGTGAATCCAACATCCACACACACAAACGGACATCATCGTAAAAATGTTATAATTGGTTTCTAGGGACCTTAAAACGTGCTTATTCACTAAAATCTGGATATGCGATTTTTAGTATGAATACAATACCTCTCTTAGCGAGAGGTAAAAAACGAAAATAAATAGTTTAAACATTTCTGATTTTGTCATTGCAAAAAAGAACTTACATACGTATCATTACATTTTTAGAGACTGTCTTTTTAAGTAAAATTAATATAATTACGAATCTTATTTTTCAATTATTAATAAATGTATTTATAATTTAAAACATGAATTAATATTTATGTTGTACTTATTTTAAATATAATTTATTGAAAGGGAACAGGTATCCGTAAAAATATATACCTTTATTAAATATACTAGTACATTACTCATATTTATAAAATATTAAAGTACTTATGGCCGGTTGTAATTGTAGTATTGTAGTATTTTAGGACCGATCAAAATAGACAATAACGAATTCCGGTTAAGAAAAAATCTGATGTTGCCAGCACATTACTTTCCGTCAGTTCTATATATTTTGTACAAATTCCACACAGCAAATTTTTTTGCAAAAGATTCCATATTTCCAGTACATTACCTTCAGTCAGTTCTATGTTTTTTGTACAAATTCCATACAGAAAGTTTCTTGTAAGATTCTATATATTTCCAGTACAATTATAACTCAAACATATTATGTAAATTGCTCTTTGACACTGACATTTGTCAATCAGAACTTTTTTAATGTAGTGGATGTTTCCATGTTTATAGCACAGCTGGCTGCTTTATGAAATTTAATTTCTTTATAATTTTTTAACTCTATATCCATTGAATATGAAGTATAAAATGTAATCAAATCGCATAGAGAATAAAATATTCTTAAATATTTACAATAACATTAAATGTGAAAAGGAATACGCAAAAATTATATTTTTTGGAAAGGTAGTATTGGATATAAATATAAATATCATCATGGCATATTACCCATTGCTGGGTGTGCCAATCTGCTTTGAACGCAGATTTCGGTAATGATGATGACATATTTGTACCAGGCGTCACCTCACGGGCACTCATTGCTGGCGTGGAGATTGCACCACAGGAGTCAATTTTGTGCTATTTAGTATTGGAGTGATCCGAAAAAATCGTCACACACACACACATGCATACATACATACAGACATCATTGTAAAAATAGTAAAATCGTATTCTAGGGACCCTAAAACGTGCTTTTTCATTAAAAACACATCATCGAATTATTTGACCAAAGACAATACCTTCCTTACCTAAAGGTGACGGAAGGTAAAACCCCGAAATACTAAACGTGCTGGACGGGGAAGACGTAGTAAGAAAAATGAACAAAGAGTGAAATGGCTCGGACACATGTGGAGAGCAGGGCCGGAAGCAACAATATACAGCATAACGGAATGGGAGCCTCGAAGAAGAAAGAAAGGAAGACCGAAATCAATATGGATGAAAGGAAAAGCAAGTAATAGGAAAGAATGGAGGAATATGAGCATGAAGATCTGAGACTAGAAGAACAGGGACTAATCCCGCAAAAAAGATCTAGAGAGCTGAGGGGTATTTTTTCGCCACCATATATATATATATATATATATATATATATATATATATATATATATATATATATATACCGGGTGTTCACTTTTTTATAGGACATAGGAAATATAATGTTTAAATTTTCATTATGCGATAGTTCGTTCCCTATGAATTTTAGAACAAAAGTGTAAATACAAAAAATGATCAGAATTAAAAACTGCATCGAACAAGCTTCAATTTATTGATATAATTCGTTCCTGTCATGAGATAAATGTATAATAAAATTTATAATTTTTAGCTATTTACAGTGTGCCATGGAAAACAAAACATTTGTCATTGTCATTGAATTATTGCCATGATTTAATTAATTAATACATCTGAATTATTAAGTTTATGTAATTTTATTTATAATAATAACTTCTTATTAAGAGTAGAACCTAATACGATTAAAGAAAATAATAATTTTAAGTTTCAATAATTCCTTATAAATATTGTTATAAAATTAGATGATATTTAGTTTAAATGTTCAAACAAATCCCCATCAACTGCTAAACAATACCTTAATCTATCATAAAATTCCCGTCGAACATGACTTAGTTGTTTAAATGTGACATTATTACATTCTTCAACAATTGCATTTTTCAGCTCATTAATATTGTCATAAATTTTTTCAGAGATAGTAATGTATCCATAATTACTGATAAATAATTTAAATAAATGCAATAATTATTAAATCTTTACGACAATAACAAATGTCATCTGTCAAACTCAAACAATACGACTGTTTGAATTGTATGTTTTGTTTTCCATGGCACACTGTAAATAGCTAAAAATTATAAATTTTATTTTACGTTTATCTTATGACAGGAACGAATTATATAAATAAATTGAAGCTTGTTCGATGCAGTTTTTAATTCTGAACATTTTTTGTATTTACACTTTTGTTCTAAAATTCATAGGGAACGAACTATCGCATAATGAAAATTTTAACATTGTATTTCCTATGTCCTATAAAAAAGTGAACACCCGGTATATATATATATATATATATATATATATATATATATATATATATATATATATATACAGGCTGTTATATTTTAATGGACCCAGCAAATATCTCGCTTATTTATTAAGTTGGCATTTTTTTCATATAACATGATTTATACAGGAACATGTAAGCTACTTGATGACGGATGTACATTCCTGATACCACTTCCTGTTTATGAGTAATTAATATCTACTTTGAAATTTCAAATGGAACATACTATATTTTTTTACAAATTTGAAAAGTGCATCAAATTTGCTTTACAATCATGTAAAATAATCCATATGTTACATTAAAAATTAAAATGGCGGGCACTTTTTTTATACACCTAATTGGAAAGAGAATAGTGAGCCATGACTGTGGCTTTTGTTCCTTCTGTATTATTATGACAGAAAAATATTATTTCATTTAATAATAGTAATTACAATTGTTTTAGTTAATTGCTTTATTTCAAGCCACAGTCATGGCTCACTATTCTCTTTCCAATTAGGTGTATAAAAAAGTGCCCGCCATTTTAATTTTTAATAATGTAACATATGGATTATTTTACATGATTGTAAAGCAAATTGCATCACTTTTCAAATTGTAAAAAAATATAGTGTGTTCCATTTGAAATTTCAAAGTAGATATTAATTACTCATAAACCGGAAGTGGTATCAGGAATGTACATCCGTCATCAAGTAGCTTACATGTTCCTGTATAAATCATGTTATATGAAAAAAATTGCCAACTTAATAAATAAGCGAGATATTTGCTGGGTCCATTAAAATATAACACCCTGTATATATATATATATATATATATATATATATATATATATATATATATATATATATATATATATATAGGGTGTTTCCTTTAAAACAACCAGCGCTTTTTTGGGCGAACTAATGACTTTAGAAAAAATGTTATATACAAGAAATTATCCAGAATAAGAGACTAATTTATTAATAATAATAAACCGAAAATTCAACCAGCGGTTCTCAAACGGCAGAACAAAATTATATTTTTTTAAATGGTATCCTATATAATTTTTAGCCCATTAGATAGAGAATTTTTTTCTGATTTCAACGATATAAATATGGTATAGGGTTGTATAACAATTATTTCGAGAAAAATGGTATTAAAAATAATGTTATAATATTACAATAGGGTATGCAATACACAGGTCTGTTGCCTAGTTACGCTAGTAGTAAATCCATTTTTTATTACATTATTTCTAGTTTTTAATACCATTTTTCTCGAAATAATTGGTATAGAACCCTATGCTATATTTAGATCGTTCAAGTCAGAAAATAATATTCTATTTAAAGGACTAAAAAATTATATAGGGTGCCATTTAAAAAAATATAATTTTGTTCTACCGTTTGAGAACCACTGGTTAAATATTTGGTTTGTTACTATTGATACATTATCCCCTTATTCTTGATTATTTTTGGTATAAAACATTTTTCTCTAAAGTTGTTAGTTCGCCCAAAAAAGCGCTGGTTGTTTTAAAGGAAACAGCCTGTATATATATATATATATATATATATATATATATATATATATATATATATATATATATATATATATACCGGGTGTTCACTTTTTTTATAGGACATAGGAAATACAATGTTAAAATTTTCATTATGCGATAGTTCGTTCCCTATGAATTTGAGAACAAAAGTGTAAATACAAAAAATGTTCAGAAATAAAAACTGCATCGAACATGCTTTAATTTATTGATATAATTCGTTCCTATCATGAAATAAACGTAAATTAAAAATTTACAATTTTTAGCTATTTACAGTGTGCCATGGAAAACAAAACATACAATTCAAATAGTCGTACTGTTTGAGTTTGACAGATGACATTTGTTATTGTTGTAAAGATTTAATAATTATTGCCTTCATTTAAATTATTTATCAGTAATTATGGATACATTTACTATTCAATGGATAAAATGGTATTTGGCTGGATATTCGTTAAATCAAGTGAGAGTTTTATTTAGTGCATTATATCAGGCCCGGCCTATTCCTGCACGTGGGACAATTAGCTGAATTATAAACCTTTTTAATGAAACACGAAGTGTTATTCCTCTTTGTAATAACTTAATGACAATGACAAATATTTTGTTTTCCATGGCACACTGTAAATAGCTAAAAATTATACATTTTATTTTACGTTTATCTCATGACAGGAACGAATTATATCAATAAATCGAAGCTTGTTCGATGCAGTTTTTAATTCTGAACATTTTTTGTATTTAAACTTTTGTTCTAAAATTCATAGGGAACGAACTATCGCATAATGAAAATTTTAACATTGTATTTTCTATGTCCTATAAAAAAAGTGAACACCCGGTATATATATATAAGGCCGGTTGCACCAACGTAACTTAAATTTTAAGCGTTTCTTAAATTAACAATATTGCATCGAAATGACATGTCAAATGTATTATTATACATTTCTGTCACAATTTCGACTTGCACTTTTTTGTTTAAGTCGCTTAAGAATTAAGTCTTGTTGGTGCAATTTAGTATAATTCCTCAATTGTTTTCATGTATTTTTATTATTTGTAATTATATTTTTTGCCTATTTCAATAGCAGATAGTTCAAAAATGCTTCAGAGCATGTATTGCATTTGGCTGTAATTACATAATATAAACTATAATTTATTTATCTTATGAAAAAATTTAAAATACCATCACCATCCATTACCATTACTGGGTGAAATATAAGTAAATTCACGACTTCAATAAAGTATTTCTGAAGCTATTTGATAAACTAAGCCATAGCTATAATTTAGTTTGCCAGAATATTGTTATTGTTTACTTTAAAATTATACCGTTATTTCACATTCCAAGTGCAGGAAATAATACATAATTTAAACTAAATTTCATACTAATGAATACCATAAATTTGTAATATATATACATACATATATATATATATATATATATATATATATATATATATATATATATATATATATATATATATATATATATATATATATATATACCGGGTGGAACATCATACCTGTGTACATAGGCGATTCATATGAGAAAAACAGTTTTTTCGTGCCCATTGCTCCCCAAATTATTTTAGACAAAAATGCTTCAAATAAATGTTGTAGAGCATAAAATTCTGCATCTAAATCAATAAACAGAATTACTTTTACATGCTTTGTAACGACACAAATTAAATAAGAAAATATTGAAAATTACGTTGAAAATATCAAATAGCCATGGAATTGAAACAAAAATAGAAACAAATAAATAGGTAAATTAAATTCATACAAAAATCTCCATACCTATTATTACGACAATTGTACATTTCAATGAAATATTTATTTTTTATAGGATTTTTATTGAAAATCTTTTTAAATTGGAAATAATTCATGTAAACATTAAGACCTATCTACTACAATTCAAATTTCAAACAGTAATTCTCTGAATAAAATAATCACTACAATTTATTATTATAACAAATATTCGAATAATCCTCCGTTTGCAGCCAAGCAATAACCAAGTCTATTGTAGAATGAATTTCTTACATTAGCGAGCTGCCTATTTGTGATTAAGGCGCTCTCCTCCATGATAGCTTCTCTCAATGAATTAATATTTGGGTGGCGCTGCTTATAAATTTTACATTTAAGATGACCCCATAAAAAAAGTCGCAAGGTGCTAAATCAGGAGATCTGGCTGGCCAATTTAAAGTTCCACCACGACCAATCCAGCGATTTGAAAATGCTTGGTTTAAATAATCTCTAACACTTACTCCGAAATGAGCTGGGCAGCCATCTTGTTGAAACCAAACCTCCTGATTTTCGCGCGCTACGCTGTCTAATGCAGGGCCGATCTCATTAATCAAGAGTTCTAAGTATGTTTCAGAATTTAAGTTGCCAACGATCTCAAATGGTCCAATAATATTGCTATTAAAAATGCCTGCCCAAATATTAATTTTTTGAGGATATTGCGTTCTGGTGGTAACATTTAATCTTGGATTTTCTAGAGCCCAATGCCTATCATTTTGAACGTTTGGTTCATTGTTTAATGTAAAAGTACACTCATCGGTAAAGCAAATAGATGGAAGAAAATCACGATCCCGATTTGCTCGTTCTTGCATATCTTCACAAAAAACTCGCCTACTTTCTTCATCAATGGGCGAAATGTCTTGATGGCATGCATCTTATAAGGGTGGTATTTATGTTTTTTAAGAATGCGCAATACAGTAGAATGAGCAATCTCACATTCCTGCGCTATTATTCTTGAACTTAATTTAGGATTAAAATTTATTAATTCCAGAACTCTTTGTTCGTTTTCTAAATTAATGCGATTATTTTTATTTCCTATAAATAAAGATATGATTTGTTTCTAAATCTCTTAAAAAATATTCAAATTTAAATTTACCTGTACTATTTTCCGCCGCAACACTTGCCGTGGATTCAAATTTTTGAACATACGCGCGTATTGTTGTAGCGCTTGGAATTGGCCTATTTGGAAATTTCACGGCGAATAAATCTCTAACTATACGTAAACAATTTCCACTATAAAAAGTTTTTATTATAAAAACCCTTTCTTAGTTAGAATAAACTGAATTCATTTTGATATTTTACCGTCAAATTAGTTATTTATCTGTCAAACGTCAGACATTTATTTGTTTCTATTTTTGTTTCAATTCCATGGCTATTTGATATTTTCAACGTAATTTTCAATATTTTCTTATTTAATTTCTGTCGTTACAAAGCATGTAAAAGTAATTCTGTTTATTGATTTAGATGCAGAATTTTATGCTCTACAACATTTATTTGAAGCATTTTTGTCTAAAATAATTTGGGGAGCAATGCGCACGAAAAAACTGTTTTTCTCATATGAATCGCCTATGTACACAGGTATGATGTTCCACCCGGTATATATATATATATATATATATATATATATATATATATATATATATATATATATATATATATATATATATATATATATATATCGGGCCCGGTTAGAACAGAGTTGGGGTTATAGTGGTGGGGGTAACTAGTCCAATTTTTCGCTAGCGCTACCCGGCCGCTTGTCATTTCAATATTAGTTCTATGTTTGTTGGTTGACACAGAACTACTACATGCGTTGTATAATATGTTACACCGTATCTATTTATATAGGACATCATTGTTCAAAACACTTTTCATGAAAGAAATGTGATATATGTAATTTTTGTACTCTTATTCTTTTATAATTGTTGTTTTTATCATGTCTACTTTTCCTGTCCCATGATTGGATGTATTTCTGTTGAGCAGTGTAAAATAAAATAAAAACAAATAAATAAAATAAAATTTAATAGAAATAAAATAACCAACACTGAACTGATAAAGTGGAAGAAGGTATAAGTATAACTTGTAGGAATAAGAAGTACGATACTAGTTTCGTAAGTAAAATTTAAAAAAAAATGGATGAAAAGAAATGTGTTGTTATGTGATGAATATCAAAAGAACAACTTTACGGTTAATACCTAGAATCATACGCTTAATGAAAGAAACTTTGAATTAGTGGTTATTCAAGATTCAACAGTAAATGCACTTAATGATTTATTACAAAAAAAACGAATCCCTACAAACAATTTAAAAACAAATTTCAGCTATTATAAATTCGGAAATGCGTTTGTTGAAAAAACAAATATCAGAAAAACAACTGGACGACTAACAAGATATTTCGAATAATAATGGCATTGAATGTAAATTTCTTGATTTTCAAATCAAATTATTGTTACCCAACTTTTGATTGTATTTTAGCAATTTATTACACCATTTGTAATGAATACCTCAATGTACTTAAATAAAACTTGTTATCAGATTTTCTAACTAAATATACTTACAACACATATCATTTCCAAAGTAAAAAAAGTGGCTTTGCAAGTATCATAATATATCTTCCTAGACAAGTTAATGAAAAATATCACAGCGATCGTGTAAATGATGTTTAGAAATGTAGAAAGAAGTGGAATACTTTAAGAATGATGAAACTTTTACATGAACCACTTCTGAAAATATATGATGCAATATAGCACAAGAGCAAAATTAAACACTAATCGCATACGTAATCACAATTATTATAACACAAATTTGCAACTTCAATCTGTCATAGTGACACTGACACTACAGTTGGCTACGTCTGATACGTCATAGAGCTATTAGGTTAAAATAATAATAACTTTACATTACAATTTGTAGCACAGATGGGATTGTAGTATAAAGCTTGATTTACAAAACTATTTTCAGTTGCATGAAAAACAAGAAAAAAAATACTTTCTACTGGGTATAATACGAAAAACGGGTCATTTGCGTTTAACAATCAACAATAACAATATCAAACCGTTGCCCTGATCCCTGCTGATTAGTGAAATAAAAGCTATTGGAATTTTTAAGTACCAAGAGATGGCGCTGATTGCATTAAACAATGGTACACTTTTTGTTGACATTTGTAAACGTAGCATTGCTGTCCTTTGCCTTTCTTTAGTTTTCGTATTATTTTCTCATATATTAGTATTTTTATTTATAATTCAAGTATGTATAATAGAGTTTTTGTAGTCATATAGTTGTAGTTTCATGTAAATGTCAACGACCACAAATATACTAGACAAAACATGCCCTATACGTCACTATTGTTTGTTATGTTCTCGGCTCGACGGAAAGAGACAACTAGAGATAGAGATATGTAAAGTCTACTCTTAAGTTTGCCGAGAGATGTCTCTACGGTCCATATAATGTATTTGTGACATTTTGCTCCTTTGTTTGGAAGTTGTGAAGTCGTTCAGGCCTCGATTTTGTAACTTTAAATTCTGTCTGATTTCAAATTTGTCAGAATTGGGTTTACCCCACTACAAATTCTACTGCTCCAGACCAGTAGAATTTGAAATCTATCCGAAGAAAGAATTGGGGAAATCTCAATTCTGTCATTTCAAATTCTACTTGTCTGGAGCAGTAGAATTTGTTGTGGGGAAAACCCAATTCCAACAGAATTTGAAATCAGACAGAATTTAACTTAAAGTTAAAAAATCGAGGGTCGCTTGTTTTAAGTTTTCTGGTTTCATTGTTCTTTATAAATCTGCCTTTTTCAAGTTTTGAAATAAAATGTACATAATTCTAAAAACTCTTATTAATTAAAAACAATTAATTTCTACATAACAACAACCATTTTTTAGACACTTTCGATTTAAACAAAACAGATATAAATAGCATAATAGAACTCATCCAAATTACTACAAATCAATTTTTTTTTAAATTTGATAAAACATCAGATGGCTTAGCTATGGGAAGCCCACTCAGCGGTCTTCTGTCCAACATATATATAGACAATCTAGAAGAAAAAATCATGCAAGACCCCCTCAGTAAACATATAATGCTCTGGAAAAGATACGTGGATGACATCTTAATATTTTGGTCTGGTACACAACAAGAACTGTTCAATTTTCATAGTAACATTAATTCACTTTCTAACATTAAATTCACACTTGAAATAGAATTGAACAACAACATCAATTTTTTAGACTTAACACTAAATCGTTCACACAACAAAATAAATTACAATATATACCGAAAACCCACCTCTACAGAAATTACATATATCACATTTCTTTCATGAGAAGTGTTTTGAACAATGATGTCCTATATAAATAGGTACGGTGTAACATATTATAAAACGCATGTGGTAGTTCTGTGCCAACCAACGAACATAGAACTAATATAGAAATGACAAGCGGCCGGGTAGCGCTAGCGAAAAATTGGACTAGTTACCCCCACCACTATAACCCCAACTCTGTTCTAACCGGGCCCGATATATATATATATATATATATATATATATATATATATATATATATATATATATATATATATATATATATATATATATATATATACATTGCAAATTTATGGTTTCCATTAGTATGAAATTTAGTTTAAATTATCTATTATTTCCTGCACTTGGAATGTGAAATAACGCTATAATTTTAAAGTAAACAAAAACAATATTCTGGCAAACTAAATTATAGCTATGGCTTAGTTTATCAAATAGCTTCAGAAATACTTTATTGAAGTCGTGAATTTATTTATATTTCATCCAGTAATGGTAATGGATGATGATGGCATTTTAAATTTTTTCGTAAGATAAATAAATTATAGTTTATTTTATGTAATTACAGCCAAATGCAATACATGCACTGAAGCATTTTTGAACTATCTGCTATCGAAATAGGCAAAAAATATAGTTACAAATAATAAAAATACATGAAAACAATTGAGGAATTATACTAAATTGCACCAAGACTTAATTCTTAAGCGACTTAAACAAAAAAGTGCAAGTCGAAATTGTGACAGAAATGTATAATAATACATTTGACATTTCATTTCGATGCAATATTGTTAATTTAAGAAACGCTTAAAAAGACTATATTTCTCTTTATTTGATTCATACCCTGTTGTGCATCTTGTAGCAAAACATTTTCTGTCAAATGGTAAACAGGTCGCGTTAGCACCATTTTGTTTCCCAGTTACTTAGCCATGTCAACGCATCTCGTGCTCTAACCTATAGATACTACACCGTGGCATAAAACGATTGTTCAGGTCCTTTGATGTGTGTTGATTTATCGACTCGATATTTGCTTACGAACACGAATTTTTGTTCCATACATGCGTTGTTTGTATACGAATATTCGATATTCATACACGAACAACGCATGCGTGGAGCCGGGGTAATAGTCTGACGACCGGCTTCGCCAAATACTAGAAGAACTGTCAGATACAGAGGAAGAAAATGATCCGGATGATGGGGGATGAAATGAAGGTGTTGAAGAAATTAATACAAAACATTCTCAATAAGACCATAATTCAGATTCATAGGTGGAGTGCGAGCAGGATAAGGAGGATGAAAAAACTATGACACAGAATGCCCATAACTCGGATTCAGATTAAAATATGACTATAATCAGAGTGACACGAATGGGAAAAATCTGATGTGGTCAACACATGACCTCCCGTCAATTCCATGTTTGAAATAGCCATGAGCTTTAAGTAAAGTATCACTTCCGGTTGATCGTTTGTAAACAAATTCTTATTTGTTCCAATAAATAGAAAAGTCTGTAATACCAAATTTTGGATTATATTTTATTGTTTTTCCTCGAAAATTTGTTGAGCTCCAAATTAAGTACCACTTCCGGTTTATCATATAGGTATAGTCAAAATCTAATATTGTTTCAAATTATACACGAGTTTTAAATACCAAATTTGAGAAGTTTAGAATCATGTTTTAATACATTTTTCAAGAAAATCTGTTTATAGCTTTCTGCAAAGTAGTATTTCCGGTTTATCAATTTTAGAAAACATCTAATATGTCGTTCTCATTAATATAAAAGTCTTAAATACCAAATTTGAAAGTTTTAGATTGTATCAATTTATTTTTCACGAAAAAAAAAATCTGTTCAGAGCTTAAAATAAAGTATCACTTCTGGTTTATCAATTTTAGCTAAAATCTAATATGTTGCTTCCCTTTATATACAAGTTTTAAATACTAAATTTTACAAGTTTTGGAATATATCATATTATATTTTTCACGAAAATCTGTTCAGAGCTTCAAGTAAACTATCACTATAATTTATGTTATACAGGGTGTTCATTTTAAATGGTACACTATTTATTATATGAGTGTGGAATGTATCATATTAGTCACGAAAGAAAAAGTTTAGCCACGTAGCCCGTAGAGCGAGGGCTAATTTTCTTTAGTCACTAATATACATTTCACACGAGTGTAATACAACGTTCTATCCAACACTTTTTTAAAAACTTCTTAAATCTTTTTTAATGTTTTCATTCATCGTTTGACACTAACAAGTCAATTGATGTATTTTAACTTACAAAGTAGCCATTGAATGGTTGTTATGTTTGTTATAGTTATTGAAAAAAAAAAAATGCTGTAATAATTATTGTCTGTCATTGGGAATTATTTGAAAGAAAAATACATTAAAATGGGTGAAAATGAGGACCTTTCTTTAAAACGTATTCACTTATGGGGTTATCACACGTACGCACGTATCTGCAACCTGTCAAGCATTTTCTGCAACTTCAAACGTTTCGTGCAACTTTTATTTATTTATTACAACTGCTCAACAGGATTATTCCCAATGAAAGAGCAGGAAACACTTAAAAATATACAATATAATAGAGAATAATATTTAACAGATTAAAATGTATGAAGGATATTATTTATACATTTGAAAATTTGACTAGGCTTTAGAAGAAAAACGTCAAAATTAGAGAATTTAATATTGTAGTACGAACACATGCGATAAATGGGGGAAACATGTAGGACATTAGTTCGGGGAGTAGGAAGATAGAAAGTACATGAGTAGCGGGTGGAAATAAGAGGACTGTGGAAGTTAAGACAACTAGTGAATATAGGGTCATCAATCTCGCCGTTAATTAACTTAGATAAATAAAAAATTGAGTAAGCCTCACGTCTTTTCAAAAGACTAGGCATATTAAACATCTCGAATAATTCGCAATATGATGTATTATAATCAGGGTAAATATTATTTATTTTAAAAAATATAAATTTTAGAAATTTTTCTGAACTTTTTCTAATAAATCTTGATGACATAAGTGGCGTTCCATACAATAGAGCAGTACTCAATTTTAGAGCGCACCAATGAATAATAACGAGTAAATATGGAAGAAATATTTTTGAATGATCGGGTATTACGTATTATAAAACCAAGCAATTTAATGGATTCCTTGTAAATATTGTTAATATGATGAATAAATGACAATGTATGTCGAAAATTACTCCCAGATCTTTAATATCGTTAACCCGAAGTAAACTTGTATTATCAATTTTATAGTCAAACAAAAGAGGATGAGATTTTCTCGTGAATCATAAAATATTACATTTATTAATATTAAGATAACGAGTTGATGGAGCACCATTCATTTATAGAATTAAGATCAAGTTGGAGTTGCAAACAATCGTCAATAGTTTTTACACAATAAAATATTTTGACAGCAAATAAAAGTTTCCTGCAATTTAATTTGGCGGGTAGGTCATTGATAAATAAAAGAAATAAAAGTGGACCAAGGTTAGATCCCTGGGGTACTCCAGATGTTGAGTTGCATGTATGAGATTTAAAGCCACGTATTTGGACATATAACTTGCGGTCTGAAAGATAAGAGGCTAGAAGATTAGTTAAAGCAGGAGAAAAAGAGTAAGACAGAAGTTTACTAACTAGAACACTATGGTCTATCCTATCGAAGGCTTTAGCAAAATCTATATATAAACAATCTACCTGACCTCTATTATCCATTATAGAAGAAGTAAAATGAGTAAAAAGTAACCAAGTTGCTTGTTGTAGATCTTTACTCATGTAACCATGTTGGCACGGAGAAATTAAACCTTTGACTTGATAATAAATTTTGGAATATACAATACTTTCAAATACTTTGCTTAAGTTCGACAGGATAGCTATAGGTCTATAATTGGATACATCAGAGACAGAACCAGATTTATGGACAGGCGTGATTTTGGTCAATTTCCATTTAGTAGGAAAAGTGTTGGTTTTAATACACAGATTAAAGATATGGATTAGTGCAAATGACAAAGGGTATGAACAATCTTTTATAACTAGGTTAGGAACAAGATCTGGACCGCAAGAAAGATTTAAGCTTACGAATAGCAGATTCAATGTCATCAGAGGATATAGTAAGTAAACAGGGAAATGGGATTGATAGGTAGGACTTGTTGGTAGGAAAACAGATTCAAAGAATGAAGCAAAACCGTTAAAATATTGCATGGTGAAGAAACTTCCCTGTTATTGAGTTTCATGACTGAATGAATAGATGGCGTTTTTCTCCTACTATTAATAAATTTCCAAAATTCGGCAGGAATATTTTTAATTGAATTTTCACAATTTTTGATATAATTAGAATATGCCAATTTAATATAACTTTTAATTTTGCTTCTAATAGATTTGTAAGAATTTAAATAATACAAATTGTTTGGAAATTTATTACTGAGCCTTCTGTATTTTTCTTTCTTCTTAATGCCGAATTTAATTTCTTTAGTGTACCAGAGAGGGTAGCACAATTTAAAGAGACGTTTTATCGGTACACACTGGTCAAAAATATTATAAAGGTTCTTCTATAAAAAGTTACAAGCTTCATTAACGTCAGAAAATTTTTGTAGTGTAGACCAATCAAATTCTCCAATTAGATTGTACATTTTGTTAAAATCAGCTTTTTTGAAATTCTACTGGAAGCTATTAAATTTATTTTCAATATCATATTTGACAACAGAAATATCGACTATGCACTCTAAAGAAGGATGGTGATTATAATCAACTTCCAGTAAATTTTCGTAAGCTCGATTGACAGACTTTTGGCGTGTGATAGTGTGACAATTTTCCTGCAACTAGTTTTACATCTTGTTCGAAAACTAATTACACGTATCTGCAACTATCAAGATACGCATCCGTAGTAAAGGGGCTTAGGGATTAAAAATCCCTAAACTGTTTGACATTTGTTTGTAAACAGCTGGTAAACAATACGAAATATTTAAAAATGGCTGGAGGAGCTGAAGTTGAAATAAAATCAGACGAATTTTTTCAAACTCTGATTGATCTCGTAAGAAAAGAAGAAGCTCTGTGGAATACGAGACATCCATATTTTAAATAATGTAATAGCAGCTAATAATTTGTTGTTCATTTCTGATATTATTCGTCTAAATACAAATAAATGATTCAAACTTTAAAAATGACAAAAGGAATTAAATACCATGTGTACCAACGTCGAGACTAAAAAATCTATATTTCTTGCAACTTTGCGTACGTCTGATAACGTTGGTTGCAAGTTACAGCAACTGTTGTCAAAGTAGTTGCAGATACGTGCATACGTCTGATACCCCCTTCAGAAGCACAAGCAGTATCTTTGAATTTAATTCCGAAACAAGTAACCACTAACTCGTTTTCGTTTCATCAGCCGTACATGACAGCTGTTATTGTGTTAAAATAAGTAACCTATTTTAGCATAGATGTTAATATTAATTTAAATAAATAAGCTTCATATTGTTAAATTATTTCAATAATAAAATACTTTTGTAAAATTGCTTTTTATTTATACGAAAAAAATACACAAAAATCAGTAATAATTCCACCGTGACTTCTAAAATATTTTCTCACGGAGTGACTAATGTTGTACATTAGTTATTATAAATAACCATAGTAACAAGTATATTATGAGTCGGTGTTGGATAAAGTTTATTTACAAAATTGAATTCAACTAAAACGATTCATATGTTATCTGACAGGGTTATTTTCTTCGGTATCTGCTTCCCAAGGTCAACAAATCACATGACTGTTGGCTACGTAATAATACTTTCATCAAATGCAATTATTTTTTGCACTTTTTATTTTTCATATGGGTTTTTAAATTAGAATTTTGTGTAAATGATTTATTACATGTCATACATTTATATGCTCTTATTCCACTGTGAATTGCCATATGTATTTTTAAACCAAAATTATGTGTAAATGATTTATTACATGTCGGGCATTTATATGCTCTTATTCCGCTATGAATGCACATATGCACGTTTAAACTATATTTCCTTGTAAATGATTTATGACATGTTGGACACTGAAAGTCTTTTATTTGATAGTGACTTTTAATATGTCTGGACAGATGACCACTTTGTGTAAACTGTTTATTACAGATTGCACATTTGTAGTCTTTTATTCCACTATGAATTTTCACATGATTTATTAAATTATATTTATTTATAAATGATTTACTACAAGTAGCACATTCAAATTTTCTAATTGCTTTGTGTATTTTCATATGGCTTCTCAAGTTTGACTTCCGCGTAAAACTCTTATTACAAACGATACAACAAAAACCGTTTAAATTAGCATTTTTAGATTTCAGAATATCATTATTTATAGTAATCGAACTGCCAAGGGCTTCATCAATCTGATTATCATCATCAGAAATACATTCATCCTTCTTCACACTTTGCAAAACATTTTCATATAATTCACGATCCATAGCAGTTTCTTCCAGCGGTTCTTCTTTAATTGTCTCTAAATTTTGATAATTAGTTATTGCTGTAGAATGTTCCATGATCTCCGTGTTGCTCTCCACAGTTGCTTCTTGAACAATTAATTAATTAGCGACTGAAGATTCGTTTCACAAATAGAACAGATACACACAAGAATTCTTTCCAACTTAATAATTTTCTGAAACAAAATTTTCGTAAAGTAGTAAATATTTTTTCAGAACACCTAATTATTTATTTTTATTATGGGATATGTGACTGTAATCGAATTTCAATATATGTCATAAAATATAAAACTAACCACTGTAGGTTCTCATTACAATAATAAAAACTAAACATTAGTTTGTATTAGAATTTTTATTAGCAAATTATGAATTCGGAAAAACGTATGTTGAGAAAGCAAATACAAACATGATATTTAGAACAAAGAAAACTGTAATATTGATTTTGAAACCATAAATCATTGTTTACTTAACTTTTGATATTGTATTTGCAGTTTATTGCAACACTAACAAAAACTTTCGTAATACATGGCTTAATGAACATACTACACACTGTAAGTATACTTACAACTTGGATGGTTTTCTGAAAGGAGTTTATGTGCTACTTCAAATAGCCTATATAAAAAACCTTATAAGTCTTCCTAAAGAAAAGAAAAACAAAGAAGTTTACGTCATCCGTTTGAAGTTTGGAAATGTATATCAGTGAAATACTTTCAGAATGATGAAGCTTTTATATTTCTGGAAATATATGACACAATATTAGCAAAAGAGAAGAATTAAAACCAAGTTATATGCAAAACTTACCCAATTTAATTGCAACCACCATCACAAAGGCACTTAAACAAAATTATCAAGACGCTAACCTCAAATCTAAACTTCAATTCATAATAATCATAAGTTTGTATTACTTTATCATAGATGGCACTGTAGACTAAAGCATGCTTTACACGTGATGTACACAATAGCATAATTTGTCAGTTTTTTTAAAATGATTATTTTAAATATTATGAAAAAAAATTCAAAAGGGTTTTTTTAAAATTAAAATGTCTATAAATTGGTAATATAGGTTTTTCTATAGGATGTTCTACCTTAATTAATTGGTACACCATTGGGATCTCGGAAACTATAAGACCTACGAGGTTGGTTAAATGGGTATTATTGTGCAGTTTTTAAATGAATATCAAATATCAAATAAGAAAGTTAGCAAAGACGGCCCGCTTACACACTGTACATTCTGAAAAATATATTCTGGGTGTTTCTCGGATATGGGACACCCGATTATTTTCTTTATTATTGGAAATACATGAAAATCATTCAAATAAAAGTTGTAGTAGATGAAGGGGGACATTCACTTATTGAAGAAAAGAATTTTTTTAACCAGTATTTCTCGAACTATATTTTTATTATTTATTTATATATATATATATATATATATATATATATATATATATATATATATATATATATATATATATATATATATATATATATATATTTCTTAATTTTTACTAATAAAATAACTTTAGTACGCCTTTATAAAGCAATTCGTGTATTAGGTCATTTTTAGAGAAATAACGGAATAACTTGACAACGCCGAGGAAAATTTAAAAAATTTATATGTGCGTATAGGTGAATAAAATACAATTCAAAATATATGAAAATATATGTGTTCCATTAAAAAAAAGAGAAACAATTCTCGCCGAGCCGTAATGCAATTTCCTGTATATCTGAAAATAATTTTGTTATACTCCTTGAGTAGATGAATAATTTCTGTTAATTTATGCTCTATTTCTAATGACAAGGGAGATATCGAAGACGGTCATTTCATAATGTAAGAATATAAAATCTATACATGGTTGAATTCAGAAAAAATACTATATCGAATGAGTTTAAAAAATATATACCATCCCATTTAAGGTAAGAACGAGATCGGTATTCCTTAACGTTCGTGATGTTTATACTATTTTTTGCACGATCGACGCACAATATTTAAAAGAAAAATAAGATTTGAAAATTATTTTGACATTAAATTTTTTTGTCATTTTTGAAGTAAGCTTTGATTTTTGTTTTTATTTATTTACCGTCTCGCCTCCTTAACGGTAAGTGAAGCACATCACTTACCGTTCAGTAATTTGGAAATAAGACCTACTATCTTGGAGACACTATCGGTAAACACAAAAAAATAACAAAAATATCAAATATTTTTTTTAATGTCAAAATAATTTTAAATTCTTATTTTTCTTTTAATTGTTTTGCGTCGATCGTGTAAAAAATAGTATAAACATCACGAACATTAAGGAATTACCGATTTCAGACAAAATTTGGGACTGAGCACTGTCTTCGATCGGTAAACTGTCCTTACCATTCTTAATACTGAATTTACTATTTTGCACGATCGGGTTTTTTTTTAATGTTTACCAATAGGCTCCCAAGGCAGTAAGCTTTATGTAAAAATTACCGATCAGGAGGAGGAAGAGGGAAGTAAATAAAAACAACGAACAAAACTTACTTTCAAAATAATAATTTTTTAAAAATATTTAATAGCTATTTGTGTATTAAGAGCGCAAAATGAGACATTGTCGATTGGCGTCGCGCGGCATTCTCTCAAAGACTATGTCCATTTGCGCTCGAAACACACACAAGATTTTTTCTACAGTCCTCCACCATAAAAAATAATAAAATGTACACTTTGTACAGTGAAGATAGGAACGTATTCAAATATACTTCAATTTATTGGTTTGGCTTTCGTTTTTCCAAAAAATTGATGCCAATTTTGTAATGAATATTATAAGTTTTTTGTATAATTTATTTGTTTGAAGTACATTAAATTAGTGCAGTGAAAAAGTGGATGTCCATTGGGAGCGTTCACGCGAAACTTTTGCAGGTGGCAGCACAACTGTTCTCACAATTTTTTTTATATTTATTTTATCATTATTTTCCATTCTTCTTGAGCTATTGCTTCAATCTAATCTAAGCATTTTATACTTTCGTTTTTGTAAATAAATGCCCTATTTTATTTTCACAGCGGTGCGGCATTTTATTTGGTTATATAATATACCGATAGAGCAGTTATATGTCAAACTGTCTTGTGAAGGTGGTAAATGTAACTACAGTACCATTAATTCTTGACTAAACGTTTCTATTAAGGATGTAGACATGTGACATTTCTCAACATTGTATAGTTAGAAATTTGGACAGCAAGCGTTTTTCGCAAGAGCAGCAAAGTGACATTTTGTGTTGACAAAAGAGCGCAAATGGAAATTTTTAGTAAAAAAGTGTACTTTTTTAACATACATAAAAAAGATAATTTTATCTATAACACAAAGTTTTATTTTCTAATGGATCCCGTACTTGAACAAAAATCATTTTTAATATTTGAAAGTAAATGGTAAATATTTGAGAAAAATGAAAATTATGCTTATTTAATTTAAATCTGCTTGTAATAAGAGTGCCTTGAAGAAAAAACAAATGAATATTTTGTTTCATATTAAATTGTAGTTTAATGTCGAAATAAATATTTTGTATACTTTCGAAGTGGTAAAATGATTTTTTTCTATTTCGGTGTTCTTATGTTTCTATAAAAGCACTGTTTTTCACTGAAAACACGACGTTTAGAAAATCTATAAACGTACTGTTTTTGGCGCCTTTTGTAGTGTAGAGGTGGTAGTCATGCTTTCATAACTGACAGATAACCTCAAAATGGTAAATTGTTTGTGTTAAAATATTATTTCTAATTGAGGATTTTTATTCTTTCTCTAGGTGATAGGACTAGAAAGAAAAGAAATTTATAGCTATAGCTGTGTTAGTTAAGAAAGAATAAGAATCTGTGAAGATAAAATTTCAACAAAAAAATTATGAAACAAGAAACAATGCGCTCAGGTTTACTTTGTCAAAATAATTAAAACGGTAAGTTTTATTTATTACAAATTACATTTATGGTAATGCAATTTTGAATTGAATGTATTGTTATTCCATGCAGGTTATGAAATGTATGATGCACGTTACTTGAAAATGTTGACACTGTCTACTCAATTTGTGGTTGTTTTCTCAATAAAAAGGCTCGATGGTCCACATAACGTCCTTCAATCCCATATTCAAGTTTTATTTATGATAGTAACCAACACGAACCACCGATATCTCATATCAGGATGGTTCATTAATAAACCTTGGAGTTCATTGTATGTATTGGTTTTCCTATTTCATAATTGTATAATGCGTGATACAATGTTTTAATGTAAACAATCAGACAAAATCACAAGATACACAAACTGTCAAAATGTGAAATTTCAATTTTTAGCGGGAAGCGCTACCAACATAACTGATAAAAAAAACACCAACTCATACTTTTGACAAGTCCTTTTTTTAAAAAATCTAATTGTAAAATTACCTCAATAGAAAAAATAGTATAAAAAACATGTATCATAAGGCCTGTTGACGCACTCGTCCTTTGTAAAACTCGCCTGGCGGCTCGTTTTCCAAACTTGGACTCGTACGTTAACAGATTGCCTTATGATACTTGTGTTTTAATGTACTATTATTCACGAAGAAAAGCTTGATATGTATACTAAAAATGAACAAGCAGAAGACCACGTCATCAATAAATATTACTAGATAATGACGTCACTTATTACTATGTTTACATGGGGTACTAATTTATCTTGAGAACTATTAGAGTTACGAAATTAGCAAACAATTTCTATTTTAGTAGACTATTTTAATGAGCATAAAATTAATTTTTTTCAACCGGTGGTTTTCAAACTGTGGGGACCAACTTTGTTATTTTAAATGGGATCATATATTTTTTATTCATTGATTAGATAGAGGATTTTATTCTGAATTCAGTGATATAATATTTTCATACTCTCACATAATGATTTTTATGAGAAATATGCATATAAAATTTTGTATTAATACGATTAAAATATTACTATAATAAGAGTGCCACGAAAAGAAAAAATGAATACATTTTATTTTTCTTACATATAATTAGAATGCCATGAAAGAAATACGAGAACATGTTGACATTTATAATCATTCGACAGATTGGACAGAAGAAAATATTCACTACTTTCTATTATTATAAAATTTTATATGCATATTTCTTTTAAAATTCGTTATGTGAGGGTATGAAAATATAATATCACTGAATTTAGAATAAAATTCTCTATCTAATAAGTAAATAAAAAATATATGATCCCATTTAAAATAACAAAGTTGGTCCCCAGTTTGAAAACCACTGGCTGAAAAAAAAATAATTTTACGCTCATTAAAATAGTCTCGTAAAATAGAAATTGTTTGCTAATTTAACCGACCTCGTAGCTCTTATAGTTGTCGAGTCAGCAATAGTGTACCACTTAAAATGAACACATGTATAGTTGAAATCGCTAAAAGTAATAATAAGCGAGATATTTGCTGGTTTATTTATTTATATTTTTTCTACAAACTCTATTATAGTATATTAAGATATAAGTGTATAAGCTAGCCTTTAAAGCACGCACGACAAGTTTAAAGCCGCGACGCGTAGCGGAGTGGCTTTAATGTCGTAGTGCTTTAAAGGCAAGCTTATACACGTGTATCATACGCTATTTTTTATTATAAATGCATCATAACCATTTAAAACTGAAAATTATTGCAAATCATACGGTTTTGATTTTTGATCCAGTGAGTTTAAGCGTTTCCAAGGAGACAGTTAGCAAATATTCGTATTGTTTAAGTTGTCAACAAGTCAATATTTTTTCACGTGATTGTGAGAGTGAGAAATGAATGAAATTAAAGAATTAGCTGAACAGGCGGAGTTAAGATTAATTCCGCCTAAATCTACAGACGCGTATTATAAGGAATACGAAAAATTAAATAAATGGATGGAAAATAAAAATGCCGTAACTGTGGATGAAACACTCATGCTGGCCTATATGAACCAAATGGTATAACGGTAACTTGTGAAATTTATTGTACTTATTTTGTGTTTCGTTATAGTCAAATCAGTATAAACCTTCATCATTATGGTGCATTCATTCCAAATTACAAGCAATGCTAAAACTTAAGAAAGGAGTAAACATAGCTACTTTTCATAAATTGCATGCTTTCATGAAAAGCGTTAATAAAGGCTACGAGCCGAAAAAATCTTTCGTATTTTCGGAAGAACAGTTAAGGAAATTTTTTATTGAAGCCCCAGATAATACCTACTTATTTTTGAAGGTAAGCGCGAGATTATGATATTTTTTACAAAATTTAATAAATATTTTATTTTAAAGGTGGTAGCCATATGTGGAATATTTGGCTCATGCAGGAGATATGAATTATGTGATTTGCGCCTGTCTGATATTAAAAAAGAAGGTTCTGTTTTAATTATTAATATTCGACCATCAAAAACCGAAAAAGGTCGAAAGTTTGCTGTGGTTGATAATGATGACATATCGTATGTCAAATTATTTAACAAATACCTATCTCTACGTCCAGAAAATATATCTACGGATAGAGTATTTTTGAAATACGCCAATGGAAAATGCATTAAACAAGTCGTTGGAATTAATACTTTTGGAAAATGTCCTTCTCTTCTGGCGCGTTTCTTAAATCTTCCTGACGCTACAAAGTATACCGGACACGCGTTCAGGCGCAGTTCTGCCACAATCATGGCAAACAGCGGAATGAGTGTGGATGAACTGAAGCGCCAAGTAGGATGGAAATCATCAACGGTAGCGAGTGGATATATTGAAGAATCCATACAGAACAAAATATCAGTCACGAAACGCATTGGAGAGGCACTTACCAGTACACAAACTATATTAAAAGATAATATAGACATTCCAGCAAACGGCGACAGCGAAACTATAAATACCCAGCTAAAATCCTGTAATTTCCATATTGCTGACAACAAAAATTGTAATTTTTATATAAATTTAAATAAAAACCAATAATAATAATTGTATTAGTTGTTATTCATATTAATTGTCATTTTTCGTTACCTAGGTAACTCAAAAATTTAGCGTGTTTTTATGGTCGATTTAAACACGCTTTGGCGTGTTTTAAAGAGGGATTATTATGCATGTATAATAAAAAAAATTGAATTTTTAACACGGCATACTTCAATTAAAAATGCGATATTTTAATTCTAGTGTTAAAAGTAAATTACCTTGGTAACGACGAATGGAACAACAAATCGACATGTTTGACATAATGTCAATTTTTTTTTACAAATACAAATTTAAATGAAATAAATGTGTTTGTAGAAAAAATAGTGTATGATATACGTGTTAAAAATGATTTTATTTTGTTCGAAGTTTTGGATCACTCCGCTTCGCGTCGTGTTCCAAACTTCCTTCTCACAAAATAAAATGTCACTTTTAACACTTATATCATAAATAACTATTTTAGACTCATTCTATAGAGTATTTTTTTCTGAAATGCAATTGAAATTTCTTAGTTTAGTTTTTAATTTACTTAGTTCTTAACGAACGAGTATGCGTACATGTATACACTTATCTACTTAGTGTTAGTTCTTAATTTAATAGGGTATTCTCTGAGGATTACTAATATTAAAAATTTATTAAAAATATTAGTGTTGATAGGTAAACAACAGAGAAAAAACAAAAACTCATAATACAAATTGATTGTTACAAAAAATATAAAGCATTTAAATTTTTCTGATGTACTAGATGACCTTCCAATGGGAGACCAGTTGAAATCCCTACTCCATGTTCGAATATGATAAGACGCCGCATGAACCACTGATAGCACACCGCTGGTACTGTACAACTAGTACGTCACTATCACGTGACACAAGAAAATCAAATTTTAAAAATTAATATCTCGCATATTAAAAGGAATTTTTACTCGGGTTTTCACAGATACTCTTAGATATCTCTTCTTTAAGAAAAAATAAAAAATAAAAAAAATATGAGAGAATACCCTACTCTTTAATAACTTTTCAGGGCCGACAAGAACTCCTATAACGAAACCAGAGGACCATCCTAGCTCTTGGGTTATAAAAATGAGCAAACTTAGGCAAGGGGTGAAAATCCCGAGCCTGGTCTGGGCTCCGGCCATCGTGCAGTGAAGACGGGGTGAGTCGACGTCGCCGTAATATAAGGGTGGTTTTGGCCGCCAGTTTTTCCTAAAGAACAAACAGACGACTGAAAGACAAGCCCTCGGGAAAGGGGGAGAAAGGACGAGAATTCGGGTAAACAACAATTGCTAATATTAAAATTATAAATGTAGTTTATATTAGTTAGTAAAAAATGGTAAATGCAAATAGCACGTGTATGAAAAAACACAAAGTAGATCAAATATGAACTTCAGAAAAAGAACAGAGGTTTTCAAATTACACCATACACTATCACTCGCGAGAATACGAAAATTTTATGATGAGTATTTCCACCAATATTTAAAAAAACTATGATAAAAAACTGCGAAACACTATCTGAACGAAAAAAATAATATGTACAGTAATTATCATAAGGTTGGCAATACTCCATTTGCAAGAAATCGTCATATTACTTTAGTGCTGATTTCTGAACATTTATTGATGATTTTTGTATACTTTAGTGTCGATTTCAAATAAAATTTATATTCCCATCAAGTGGAATTATTTTCTCAATTACCTAGTTTATCCCGATAGTTTCAACCCGCTTGAAAATGGGTTGAATCAACCCGATTGAAGTTAGCGGGTTGAAATAATCGTAGTAAACGCATTTTCAACCGGATTGAAATTTTCAACTAGACCCTAAAATACAAATGGGTTGAGCTTATTCGACCGAATTGACTTTACGAGATAAACGCTCAACCCGATCGAAGTACATGTATGATTCACTATCGTTAGAGGTTATCTGTCAGCTAAATTTTAACAGTCAAATCGTATATGATTAGAATTGAATTATGTCAAAAAGAAACATTTGGCAGAATCAGGAAGTAATGTATTTTCAATGAAGGAAATGAAAATTGTCGGTCTTATGCACGGAAAAAAGCTTAGAATACTCCATATTCTCAACAGCTAGCGAGACAATATAGTGAACGAGCAATATTTTTCTCAAAACTTACAATTTTAGAAGGGTAGCTTGAAAAATTATATTTTGGTTTCAATTTAGTATTTAGTACCTCGCAAATATAATTAAAGAGCTTTTAGAGACTCTAAAATTTTCTATTCAATCTGAATTTGTAAATTGTAGCAAGTTTTCCCACCAGTCAAAACTTCGTGTTTTATTTTTTATTCGTAACCTTTTATTTTAAAAATATGTGCATAATGTCATTACTTGTTCTTGTTCCATTTTTGATTATATTCTTCCGCAAAATCAAGTAAACATTACCAAACAAACTGACATTTCGCCGACGCTTTCGATCGGGTACAAATAGGGTTCACTCGACCCGCTATAACAAGAGCGAGATAAACGGTAGAGAGTTAACCTTGAAATTCGACCGGGTCGAATTTCAACCGTGTTGAAACTATCGGGATAAACTTAGTATATATGACTGTCCATATGTTTTTTGAGATTACAGTTTCGTGTAAACGATTTTTCACATTTGGAACATTTGTAATCCTTACTCCCACTATGAGTTTTCATATGTACTTTTAAATTTGAATTGTGTGTAAATAATTTATTACATGTTGGACATTTATATGCTCTTATTCCAGTGTGAATTTTCATATGTCTGTATAGACCACTATTGTGTGTAAATAGTTTATTGCATATTTTACATTTATAGTCTTTTATCCCATTATGAAATTTCATATGGCTTTTTAAATTAAATATTTTTGTAAATGATTTATTACATGTTGGACACTTGTATACTCCTATTCCAGTGTGAATTTTCGTATGTATGGATAGATCACGCTTATATGAAAATTCTTTATTGCACATTGTACATTTATAATTTTTTATTCCACTGTGCATTTCCATATGGGCTTTTAAATAGCAATTTTTAACAAATGATTTTTCACATAAAGTACATACATATTCCTTAATACCTTCGTGAATTTTCAAATGAACTTGTAAGTCATACTTCCGTCTAAAATATTTCTTACAGATATGGCAAAGAAATTCCTTTTTTCCACTATGTACTTTCATATGTCTTTGCAAGCGGTAGTTGTTTAGAAAACTCTTATTACATACTGCACAACAAGAACTTTTGGAATTAATATTTTTAGTTTCCCGAATATTATTATTTTCAGTAACTGAATTCTCAGATTCTTTGTCAATCTGTTTACCACTATCAGTTGTGCATTCTTCCTCCTTCTTTATACTTAGTAAAACATTTTCATAGAATTGTCCGTCCTGGGATGTTTCTTCCAATTGTTCTTCTTTAATATAAACTTCAACAATTTCATCATTTGTTATTGTTGTAAGTACCCCAATTTCGCTTTTACTCTCCATAACTAAGTCTTGATCAATGAATTAACGAATGAAGATACTTTTCACAGGTGGAATTGATGTACACAAGAATTCTTCACAACTTGATCTGAAACAAATAAATTAATTTTTACGAGATATTTCTATTTTATTTTCTTTCAAATGATGGTTGCTTTGTTTTTACTGTTAAATTATGATTCATGGGGTATTTTCCATATGTTGCAACTAAAATCGTGGACACTATTCTGCAAAGAACACTAAAGAATTTTAAATACGTGAAATTAGTAAAGTAGATTTATTTCTGAGGTATTTAAATGTAGTTAATTTTTAGGGAAAAAACGTTATACTCGTAATAATGGTCGTATTTATATGGGACAACGAACATAGAACTAATATAGAATCGTCAAGCACAAGGAATGAAATAGGACTAGTTGTTTCCACCACTATAACCCCAACTCTCAGCTAGCACAAAGTATTTTACATTGCATTGCAGTTCATATAAAAGTAAATAAGTCGGGTAAAAAAATTAATAAAATTATAAAAAAACGACTGATTTTCTTGCAATTTACATACGTATAATTACATTTTTAGAAACAGTCTTTTTAAGTAAAATTAATATAATTACGAATCTTAGTTTTAAATTATTAATAAATGTATTTATAATTTAAAACATAAATTAATATTTATGTTGTACTTAGTTCAAATTCAAGTTTAAATCTAATTTATTGAAACGGAACGGGTATCCGTAAAAATATATATCTTTATTAAATATACGACTATATTACTCATATTTATAAAATATTAAAATATTTATGGCCGGTTGCACCAACGTAACTTAAATTTTAAGCGTTTCTTAAATTGACAATATTGCATCGAAATGAAATGTCAAATGTATTATTATGCATTTCTGTCACAATTTCGACTTGCACTTTTTTGTTTAAGGTCGCTTAAAAATTAAGTCTTGGTGTAACTTGGCATTAAACAACTATTCATTAATTTAGTATAATTCCTCAATTGTTTTCATTTATTTTTATTATTTGTTATTATCTTTCTCGCCTATTTCGATAGCAGATAGTTCTGAAAATACTTCAGTGCATATATTGAATTTGGTTGTAATTAAATAAAATAAACCATAATTTATTTATCTTATGAATACTTCAGTGCATATATTGAATTTGGTTGTAATTAAATAAAATAAACCATAATTTATTTATCTTATGAAAAAATTTAAAATACCAACCCGTCTTTTATCCATTACCATTACTGGGTGAAATATAAATAAATTCACGACTTCAATAAAGTATTTCTGAAGCTAATTTGTTAAACTAATCCATAGTTATAATTTAGTTTGCCAGAATATTGTTATTGTTTACTTTAAAATTATAGCGTTATTTCACATTCCAAGTACAAGAAATAAATAATTTAAACTAAATTTCATACTAATGGAAACCCTAAAATTATATATATATATATATATATATATATATATATATATATATATATATATATATATATATATATATATATGTATATATAGTCGGGGTTATAGTGATGAGGGTAATTAACCTAATAGGGCGCGAGCAGACACGTGGCTCGGGCGTCCTTGACGTACTCAGAATTAGCTGATTTGTGCGCGCATGTCGTTTTGACAAGAACAGTGTCACTTTGACAAGACCAATGTTTTGACTTATTTTGATTTTGAACTGCTAAAATGTTATTAATGTACAATTTTCAGGCAGTAAAACACATGAAATTAAAAATAATAACTTATCAACAGTTCAAAATAAAAATAAGTCAAAACATTGGTCTTGTCAAAGTGACATTGTTCCTGTCAAAATGACAATCGCACACAAATCAGCTGATTCCTAGCACGTCAAGGGCGCTCGAGTCACGTGTCTGCTCGCGCCCTATAGGGGACAGATCACGTGACCTATCATATGTCTTGTCCCTTCTTACTTCAGACTCGATCTTCAGCTCTGTCCCATGCTAACTGTACTCAGTGCGCATGCGTCAGTTTGAATAGCTGTCACATTTCTAGCAAGATATCAAATGAGAATAAAATGAAGACAATAAGAATCAAATAGGTTTTTATTGAATTCTTCCATAATATAATATAATGGAAGATAACAATGTGATCATATGTATATTCATAAGTATTACGATCAGGATGCTCTTCGTCTTCATTCTTGCTTAAAAAGCAAATATTACCAACAATAATTGACAATTTATAAATTTAGGGCTTCATCAACGATCTACTTTCAGATCTGGGTAATCGATAATGTAAACAAGTGATATTCTCATAAATATAAACGGTCACGAGCAACAGACGACGTCTCTTTTGTTTTTCATATGTAACCTACCTACCACACCTACCCTACCTATACAAATTGTTACTTGTTATTTATGTTCAAATATGATTAGGTTTTAAATCTTACCTCGATAATCGGTGTTTTATGGGATAGCAAATACTTTTATATTATTATCCGATGAAAAACTGTTGCACCCAACAACGCACTGGCATCGTTTGAAAAAGAATGACAACACTCACAAGCAACAGAAAATAACAATAAAAGAAATAACAACAAACAAGATAACAAAAAAGAAACAAATAATAAAACATAACAATGAATAACAATAACATAATCAAACGTTATATGCACAAGAACCGCCAAATAACAAAATGGCAACAAATTCCACGCTTGCGCAAACTCATTCTTAAAATTTACCTCTAAAAATATGACAGCTAAACTTTTATTCACGAAAGATGACTATTCAAGGTCATTTATGAGCCGTCTGATATAATATTACTTGCAGATAACTTCATAGCATTTCGTATGCATAGACGTGGAACAAGAAATATTTATAGACACATTTTAACTGAAAAATAAGAGCAATTCATTTGAAAATTATGTTTCTTTCTAAATAATGCCTTTCTGAAAGATTTATGTTCTTCACTTATGTTTTTGCAAGATACAAAAACATAGACTTAACTTATAAACCAAGGAATAATAATTTGATTTAAACGTCAACGCCACTGGGTAAATATTACCGCAGAGGGCAGTGTAGTATATAATTAGGTATATGTAATTCTACGACATATGTCATTATTATTTATAGTGTGTTAGAAAGTAATGCCATTATGTACGTATATCTGTCACATCACATATATTAAATAGACATAGATCAAATAATCTTTCTCTTGTAATACAAAAAAAATGTTGCTAAGTAACTGCTATATAAAGTGCTGTGTATTCTTTCTTCGAACAAATGTCCTTGAATAATCATCTTTCGTGAATAAAAGTATATTCAAACTGACGCATGCGCACTGCGTTATAAAGTACAGTCTGAAGTTTGCATGGGACAGAGCTGAAGATCATGTTTGAAGTGTTGGGACAAAACATATGTCACGTGATCTTCCGTGCTCTATTTCTCGCTAGCGCTACCCGGCCGCTTGTCATTACTATATTAGTTTTATGTTCGTTGGTTGGCACAGAACTACAACATGCGTTGTATAATATGTTGCACCGTATCTATTTATATAGGACATCGTTGTTCAAAACACTTCTCATGAAAGAAATGTAATATATGTAATTTTTGTACTCTTATTATTTTATAATTGTTGTTTTTATCATGTCTACTTTTCCTGTCCCATTATTGGATGTATTTCTGTTGAGCAGTGTAAAATAAAAATAAATAAATAAAATAAAATTTAATAGAAATAAAATAAACAACACTGAATTGGTAAAGTGGAACAAGGTACAAGTATAACTTATAAAAACTCATAAAAAAATGGATGAAAAGAAATGTATTGCAATGTGATAAATATCAAAAGAACAACTTTACGTTTAATACCTAGAATCATACGCTTAATGAAAGAAACTTTGAATTAGTGGTTATTCAAGGTTCAACAGTAAATGCACTCAATAATTTATTACAAAAAAAAAAAAACGAATCTCTACAAACAATTTAAAAACAAATTTCAGCTATTATAAATTCGGAAATGCGTTTGTTGAGAAACAAATATAAGAAAAAGAATTGGCCGACTAACAGGATATTTCGAATAATAGAGAACGGGTACTCAGCTGTTTCCGGTAACCTTCGAAACAGCTGATCTTGCTGCCCTGGCGTGTAACTGACTTCATTGGCAACCAACTTTCTTGGCGCTAATTCAAAATCTGAAGTCAGTTTGCCTTACATTTTGGTGAGAACAACAAATTTTTCTAGTGTTTCATTGTGCGAGCTTAATAGGTGGTTTTTACAATGTCTATGTATTTCAAGAAGGTATCACCTGATATGCAACTTCGCTATTTAGCTAAAATCAAGTTAATTAGTAATATTGAGCCGTATGATTCCGATGAAAGTGAGTTTTCATAGGCTATATCGGATTTTCCGAATATTTTGCCAATGGATATAATCAATTATCTTATTACCAACAAAGTGTTTACACCCAAGAGTAATTAAACGCTTTTCGGAGTTAAAAGCATATAAGCTTTATCAGAGCAGTTGATGATATAGAAATTTGAAAGAAATGTATTAATTAAAGGATAAGGGAGTAATTTAATATTGAAATGAAGTGAAATATTTATAACTTCTATACTCCAAATACAATATTTTATCTCAAAAAATGAAATAAACGTTTAGTCTAGAATTATAAATATTAGTCTACAAATTACTTTTTCATGAAATTTTTCTTCTAAATAGGTATTATATTTTCAAAATATGCTTTAATAAAGGTATTTATTTTAAGTTTAAATTTTCGTTTATTAATGTAACAACTTCACACCGCACGGGGCAGCTGTTTTGAAGGTTCACGGAAACAGCTGAGTGCCCGTTCTCTATAATGGCATTGAATACAAATTTTTTGATTTTCAAATCAAATTATTGTTACCCAACTTTTGATTTTTAGTAATTTATTACACCATTTGTAAAGAATACTTAAATAAAACTTTTTATCAGATTTTCTAACTATACTTACAGCACGTGCGACCGTGTAAATGATGTTTAGAAATGTAGAAAGAAGTGGAATACTTTAAGAATGATGAAACTTTTAGATGACCCACTTCTGGAAATATATGATGCAATATAGCACAAGAGCAAAATTAAAAACTAATCGCATACGTAATCACAATTATAACACAAATTTGCAATTTCAAGCTGTCACAGCGACACTACAAATGGCTACGTCACAGAACTATTAGGTTAAAATAATAACTTTACAATATGTAGCACAGATGGCATTATAAACATAAAGCTTGATTTACAAAACTCAATTTTTAGTTGAATGATAAACAAGAAAAAATACTTTCTACTGGGTGTAATACAAAAAGAACGTCATTTGCGTTTAACAAGAAAATAGTTATCTATTATGTCCGGTCTACAAAATATCAAACCGTTACCCTGCTTCCTGCTGAACATTAAGTGAAATAACAGCTATTGGGATTTTTAAGTATCAAGAGATGGCGCTGATCGCATTAAACAATGGTGCACTTTTTGTTGACATTTGTAAACGTAGCATTGCCGTCATTTGTCTTTCTTTAGTTTTCGTATTATTTAATAATATATTAGTATTTTTATTTATAATTCAAGTATGTATAATAGAGTTTTTGTATTCATACAGTTGTTTCATATAAATGTTAAATATGTACCACTGTTTGTAGTTCTAAAATTCGCCGCTAGTTTACGTTTTCTTATTTGAAAATCCCAATTTTATTCTGTCAGGAGTCAGGAAAATTCAAATGGTGCAGTTTGGGTTCACTGTTTGAGATATTTTCGATTTAATATTATTGTCGTCTGTGTTGTGTATAATGTCTAGAAACATTTTATTGATAAACAATTAATGATTCTACAACTTTTGGCTAGTGACAATAATAATACGAAACTCAAAAATTTATAATTCATATTTTAAGTATCTATACTCTATCCGTTTTAACTATAGAGCGTTGGATGAGATAGGGCCTAAGATTCTAGCTCTCTGATTGGTTCAAACGTGAACCGAGTTTACACAGTAAAATAATTGACGCGAAATTTCTATTTGCCTGACAACTGTATCAATTATTTTGATGACTGACAAAATAAATAAAAGTCAACAAAGTCAATAGTACAGGACTTATTATATATTAGCTGTATTCTTTTTGACCCAATTGTATCTCAGCTCAGTACATAACAAAGTTGAGCTAAAGTGAGTTGTGATTTTGCAAAAAGAACAAGTTTTATTCCATTTTATCATTTCCTACTTTACCGATAGTATTTACTGTAAACGCTGTCAAATTTATTGATCTATTATACTGTTTATAACGAAAAATGGATAATGTTGAAAATATATTACTTGTATGTATATCTGCATATTTGAATATAAATTTTGTTGAATTATATAACCTTAAAATTCAAACTGAGTGTTTCAAATCATTTTGAGTTTTGGAGTGCAGCATCGAAAATGGGGGAAGTGAGTTTACTCAGAACAACTCAAATCAGTTGTGTCAGAAGGAACAACGATTTCCTGAGTTTATCTAAAGTGATCTGAGATGAGCTGAGATTTTGTCCAAAAAGAATACATCTATTATTAATTTCTGTTCAGTTCTGTTTGTTATTGTTCTCTTCGTTAATATTATGGATAAAAATAGATAGATATGTACGTACAAGACAAAATTACTGAAAAAATGTCAATTAGAAAGATTTTTTTTTTAAATCCAGGAATGGCGCCAAAATTTGAATTTTTTATTTACTACATGTAAAAACGGCCGCGCTCGAAACGCCATCTAGTCTTTAGTTAAAACGGATAGAGTATATATTTATGCAGAGTGTTTACGATCAGCTGCGAACATAGGCGCTGATCGCATCGTCGCTAGATAATTATCGTCCAATATCCATACTGCCTATAATCGGTAAAATATTTGAAGCATTAATAAAAAAAAGACTTGATTCATATATTGACAAATTCTCTATACTTAATCCCTGTCAGTACGGTTTGCGCAAATCATGTTCAACATCTAAAGCTCTAGCTAAAGTAACTGCAGAGATCGTTGAGGGATTTGAGAACCATAAACTAACTGCTATTACACTATGCGACCTATCCAAAGCGTTCGATTGCGTTTCCCATACCATGTTGGTTGAAAAAACTAGAACTCTATGGAATCAGAGGCATACCACTTATGCTTTTAAAATCTTATCTTCAAGATCGACTACAATGTGTATACTTACATCATTCATTCTCTGGCTGTCTCCCATATGAACATGGAGTTCCACAGAAGTCTATTTTAGGTCCCTTATTATTTAATATTTATATAAATGACTTTTTTGATTACATGTATCCCCGAAAATGTATCTTGTTTGCAGACGACACTACCTTAATAGCCTCTGATAAAAGTATTGATAATCTCCAAACACAAATGACCGCCATCGAAAACGATGCGGAAATTTGGTTTGCCTTAAATAACCTTAAACTAAATCGAGAAAAAACACAAAGACTAATTTTATCTCCAAATCCTAATAACGACCAAAGAAATTCTGTTAAACTTCTGGGGTTGCATATTAGCTGCCCTATGAACTGGTCTATACATGTTGACAAATTGTGTAAAACTCTTTCTTCCATTATATACCTCTTTAGAAATTTGAAAAAATATTTAAACATTCAAAATCTCATAAATATATATTTCGGACTTTTCCATAGTCACTTGTCGTACGCTGTAACCATATGGGGAAATTCTACTCACACAATTAAAGTCTTTAGATTACAAAAAAAAATTGTAAGATTGATTGTTAACGCTAAACAGAATGAACACTGTCGTCCATATTTTATAAAATTAGGCATTACGCCACTACCTACTTTATATATATATATATATATATATATATATATATATATATATATATATATATATATATATATATATATATATATATATATATATATATATATATATATATATATATATATATATATATATACTTATATAGAAATTCACCAAAACAGACATTTATACAAACAAAATAAAGACATTCACCAGCACGTGACACGACAAACTGATGACATTAGAGTTCCTCGTTCCATACTCGCGAGTTTAGCTAGGAACTCTTTAGATCTGAATTTATATAACCATGTTCCAAATAATATTAGAGCACTTAATTGCCAACAGTTTAAAAATCAAATAAAGAAATTTCTGTTATTGGAATGCTTTTACACAACTAATGATTTTCTAAATACTCCGTTCGTGGTAACTTCATTAGGATGACACTGTATATTTTATATTTTAAACTTGTAACATTTTTATATATGTATTATGACCTGCTACAAACTAATATTATTGTTATGTAACGTAGTCAAATAAAATTATTATTATTATTAAACAATAGTACATTTCTTGTTGACATTTGTAGACGTAGCATTGCTGTCATTTGTCATTCTTTTGTTTTCGTATTATTTAATAATATATTAGTATTTTTATTTATAATTGAAGTATGTATAATAGAGTTTTTATAGTCATAAGTTGTAGTTTTATGTAAATGTCAAATATGTACCACTGCTTGTAGTTTTAATATTCACCGCTAGTTAGCGTTTTCTTATTTGAAAAATCAGGTATGAGGAAAATTCAAATGGTGCAGTTTGTGTGTGTGTGTGTGTGTGTGTGTGTGTGTGTGTGTGTGTGTGTGTGTGTGTGTGTGTGTGTGTGTGTGTGTGTGTGTGTGTGTGTGTGTGTGTGTGTGTGTGTGTGTGTGTGTGTGTGTGTGTGTGTGTGTGTGTGTGTGTGTGTGTGTGTGTGTGTGTGTGTGTGTGTGTGTGTGTGTGTGTGTGTGTGTGTGTGTGTGTGTGTGTGTGTGTGTGTGTGTGTGTGTGTGTGTGTGTGTGTGTGTGTGTGTGTGTGTGTGTGTGTGTGTGTGTGTGTGTGTGTGTGTGTGTGTGTGTGTGTGTGTGTGTGTGTGTGTGTGTGTGTGTGTGTGTGTGTGTGTGTGTGTGTGTGTGTGTGTGTGTGTGTGTGTGTGTGTGTGTGTGTGTGTGTGTGTGTGTGTGTGTGTGTGTGTGTGTGTGTGTGTGTGTGTGTGTGTGTGTGTGTGTGTGTGTGTGTGTGTGTGTGTGTGTGTGTGTGTGTGTGTGTGTGTGTGTGTGTGTGTGTGTGTGTGTGTGTGTGTGTGTGTGTGTGTGTGTGTGTGTGTGTGTGTGTGTGTGTGTGTGTGTGTGTGTGTGTGTGTGTGTGTGTGTGTGTGTGTGTGTGTGTGTGTGTGTGTGTGTGTGTGTGTGTGTGTGTGTGTGTGTGTGTGTGTGTGTGTGTGTGTGTGTGTGTGTGTGTGTGTGTGTGTGTGTGTGTGTGTGTGTGTGTGTGTGTGTGTGTGTGTGTGTGTGTGTGTGTGTGTGTGTGTGTGTGTGTGTGTGTGTGTGTGTGTGTGTGTGTGTGTGTGTGTGTGTGTGTGTGTGTGTGTGTGTGTGTGTGTGTGTGTGTGTGTGTGTGTGTGTGTGTGTGTGTGTGTGTGTGTGTGTGTGTGTGTGTGTGTGTGTGTGTGTGTGTGTGTGTGTGTGTGTGTGTGTGTGTGTGTGTGTGTGTGTGTGTGTGTGTGTGTGTGTGTGTGTGTGTGTGTGTGTGTGTGTGTGTGTGTGTGTGTGTGTGTGTGTGTGTGTGTGTGTGTGTGTGTGTGTGTGTGTGTGTGTGTGTGTGTGTGTGTGTGTGTGTGTGTGTGTGTGTGTGTGTGTGTGTGTGTGTGTGTGTGTGTGTGTGTGTGTGTGTGTGTGTGTGTGTGTGTGTGTGTGTGTGTGTGTGTGTGTGTGTGTGTGTGTGTGTGTGTGTGTGTGTGTGTGTGTGTGTGTGTGTGTGTGTGTGTGTGTGTGTGTGTGTGTGTGTGTGTGTGTGTGTGTGTGTGTGTGTGTGTGTGTGTGTGTGTGTGTGTGTGTGTGTGTGTGTGTGTGTGTGTGTGTGTGTGTGTGTGTGTGTGTGTGTGTGTGTGTGTGTGTGTGTGTGTGTGTGTGTGTGTGTGTGTGTGTGTGTGTGTGTGTGTGTGTGTGTGTGTGTGTGTGTGTGTGTGTGTGTGTGTGTGTGTGTGTGTGTGTGTGTGTGTGTGTGTGTGTGTGTGTGTGTGTGTGTGTGTGTGTGTGTGTGTGTGTGTGTGTGTGTGTGTGTGTGTGTGTGTGTGTGTGTGTGTGTGTGTGTGTGTGTGTGTGTGTGTGTGTGTGTGTGTGTGTGTGTGTGTGTGTGTGTGTGTGTGTGTGTGTGTGTGTGTGTGTGTGTGTGTGTGTGTGTGTGTGTGTGTGTGTGTGTGTGTGTGTGTGTGTGTGTGTGTGTGTGTGTGTGTGTGTGTGTGTGTGTGTGTGTGTGTGTGTGTGTGTGTGTGTGTGTGTGTGTGTGTGTGTGTGTGTGTGTGTGTGTGTGTGTGTGTGTGTGTGTGTGTGTGTGTGTGTGTGTGTGTGTGTGTGTGTGTGTGTGTGTGTGTGTGTGTGTGTGTGTGTGTGTGTGTGTGTGTGTGTGTGTGTGTGTATGTGTGTGTGTATGTGTGTATGTGTGTACGTGTGTACGTGTGTATGGGTGCGCGTGTATGTGTGTAAACTATTATTCACGAAAGATGACTATTCAAGGTCATTTGTGAGCCGCCTGATATAATATTATTTGCAGATTTCATTGCAATTTGTGTGCATAGGCGGGCAACATGAAATATTTATGGACACATTTTAACTGAAAAAATAAGAGTAATATATTTGGAAATTATGTGTTTTTCTAAATAATGTTTTTCTGAAAGATTTGTGTTCTTTGCTTATGACTTTGCAAAATACAAAAACATTGCTTTAGCCAAGGAATAATAATTTGATTTAAACGTCAACGCCACTGGGTAAATATTAGCACAGAGGGCAGTGTAGTAGATACTTAGGTATCTGTAATTCTACGACATACGTCATTATTATTTATAGTGTGTTAGAAAGTAATGCCACTATTTACGTATATCTGTCACACCACAAATTAAATAGACATAGGTTAAATAATCTTTCTCTTTTTATTACAAAATGTTGCTAAGCTACTGCTGTAATGTGATGTGTATTCTTTCTTCGAACAAATGACCCTGAATAGTCATCTTTCGTGAATAATAGTATATAAATATATATATATATATATATATATATATATATATATATATATATATATATATATATATATATATGTGTGTGTGTGTGTGTGTGTGTGTGTGTGTGCGTGCGCGCGCGTGTGTGTGTGTCTGTGACGACAAATAGCGACAAATAACACGTCATTTCCCTAACAACCGTGGAAGTTAATGGGGAAAGGAAGGGGTATTTTTCGCTACGCTATCATAGTGCAGTATTGGGATCCCGCCCCTGAATCGGTACCGAACCACCTAAAAATACATTTTCTGAACCTGAACACAATTTTATTTTAATTTCTGAACCTGAACCCAAACCAAACCATTTTTCTGCGGTTTTAGATCCCTACTTTTAAGTAAACCTGAAACTATGTTTGTAAGAGGCATTTTAATGATGAGAACATTATAAAAGAATGAAAACCGGGAGATGTTAGGTAAATAAAACATTTTTAATTTTATTTATTTGCAGTATGAATCACAATATTATACATCAGGGCGGGTGGACAGATTGTGCCTCGTACAAAGGTACCTGAGGGGCGCCATTTCAAGGTGCTGTATAAAAAATATTTTTTTATATTTGCAAAGAATTATTATTCTTACCAAACTGATATTTTTCTATCATTGTTATGCTGGAATAATAATTGTGAGGATTACAACAAAGAATATTTTGACGCTCAAAAACATTAAGTTCATAATAAATCAATAATACCAATTAGTTTTTTTACGTCTGTTAAAAAGTACCCTTTTTTCATTAAAATGTGTTTATAAAGTATGCCTTTTTTAATAGATGAAAGTGTGAAAAAAGTGCACTTTTTTAACGCTGCGGAGTGAAATAATGAAACGCTACAGCACTTTTTTCACGCTCCCATTGCAGACGTAAAAAATATTTGTATGCAACTCGTGAGTAAATCATATCTTTTTTCACTCGAAGGATTTGCGCACTCGCCTTCGGCTCGTTCAGCAAATTTTCTTTCTCGTGAAAAAAGATATACTTTACTCACTTGGTACATAAATAACTAAATATTACTTATAATAATAATAATAATACCATAACTCCGTAACACAATGTAAAATAATTTGTGATTTCCTATATAATTTTATACGTTGTGTTACCTATATCTATCTCTTTCTTCACTCGCCTGTTACATTATGGCGAGGGGTTAGTCACGAAGGAAATATGGTGTACACAAGAACAGGAATTACTAGGGAAATACAGGAATTGCCAGGAAATATCTGGGAAATACGGGTATTATTAGGAAATATTTGGAAATTACGAATGAAATATTTCTTTTTTGTTTACGTTAATACACGAATATATCCGATAATATTCGCGATATACAAGTGATTTGAATTTGAACTGCGCGGCAACGCTATGTGCATAAGGTGACTTTAGATGTCAGTGTCAGGAATATACCTATAAACTTATATACCGCTGAAAGACACATAAAAGCCGTACTGCAGACTAAGGTGCAGACATATATCTCTGTCCTTCAGCTAAAATAAATTTCAATGCGCAAGCGCTACATAAGTTCGATTGAATTGGTCAAGAATCTTTAGGGAAAGGGGATTTCTTGTTTACTTCGCGCGGTAAATACATTCACCTTTTATACTATTATTCAGGTAACGGATTTTCTTAATCTTTTGCAGGTGTTCAACACTTTGCTTCTCCTATTGTGTAAATATATTCTTTGAACAGGTATTTAATTTTCTATTTTTCTAATTTTTTGCACGAGTTCGCAATTTTGTTTCTGTAATTTTAAAATTACAATCATAAATATATTTTATTTATGTATTTTGTATTTAGAATACTTCATTTAATAACAGTATTTTAAAAAAATACTATAATCAAATTTTAATAAATCATGTGATATAAAAATTCGTTAAGTAACCGTACATGTTATTTAAATTTCAAATATTCAAACAGCCGCTGCACTGGATTTTGCGAACGCGCTTTCAATTTTTGTTTTACCTGGCAGACAAGGATAGAGATATAGTGCTTGTGACACATTCCACTTATTGGAAAGATAGGAGTTCAGCGGTATATAAGTTTATAGGTATATTGTGTCAGGTACTTGTTGAGCTACAATGCTCATGCGCGTGTTACGTTTGTAGATTTGTGTGTTGTTCTCTCGTGGCCGCGTGCCTGAGTGTCTGGTCGCGAATCTGGGGAACCGGGTTCGATCCTGACCGACGCCAAATATTTTAAATGGCACAAAATTGACCTGTGGTGCACTCTCCACGCCAGCAATGAGTGCCCGTGAGGTGACGTCTTTAAAAAATAAAAGTAACCTACTGAACATGTACACTGTACTGCAGTACCTATAACTCTGTGCCGCACGCCGTAGCCACCGCCGCAGTTGCCTATCGTTTAAGTTTAGATAGATGATCTGTGGTTTAGCAGCTGCGGTCACGAATCATGCCGAGCATTCACGAAGACCAAAGGAAGGCAGCTTCCTGTGCTGACTTATACGCAGGTATAATGTAGCTTGATTCACGTATCGTGTATGCAGCACGAGTGTGGTGTATGCCTTTAAGAACTATTGGCGACTAAAATTAACGTGAATCCCCCAAGCGGACGATATATGCAACTATTGAAAATGGTATTCTGTTATTCAACTATACAGTAAATATATATAGTACATTGTATTCCTTGCCGGTTTCTTGTTTGTCTTTTTGTTTTAAAGTTCATATAAATTACTTTGCAATATGAGCAAAGAACGAAAAATATTAACAACGTCAATTGCTGCGTTTATGGCTGTCATTCTCGGCGTAGGAAGAAATTATCTGTCTCAAAAATTGGCGAAAGGAAGAGTGACATTCAAAATAAATTTGGTAAAATGGAGTCTATCGACAAAAGAGAGAGCTGGATTAGGAAAATACGAACTGGAAAACAAGTGACGAATCATAAGAGGATAACAAAAATGAAAAGTATTGTATTATTTCCTGACCAATTCATGAGTAAAATAATACACTTTTACTTTATGTGTAGCATGCAATATATTTCTTATACTTGTAATTAAAACAATTTTAAACATATTTGACATTAGTTCCATTTTAATTTTTTTAACTAAGTAAAGTAAATACATATTTATTTAATATCCATAAATAATATATGGTATTATTTTACTATCTTGTACAAAATATAAAGACAGCTGTAATGTGTTTGCACTGGCCACTATGGCCAGCTATACAAGAGCATTTTGTAAATAATCAATTGTAAATTTAAAGGTTGAAAAAATATTCGGAACTGCAGTCTATTATTTCTTTATTTTCAACTACGCCGACGTTTCGATAGTACAACGATGTTCTTCAGGGCTCTATAAATATATTTCACATATACAGAGTACTATTTTTAACTAACAAAAACAAAATACTTGCAGTTGAAGTCTTGTATAAATATTGATAAAATGGACATCTCACAAATTTAAAGTTCTTCTAATCTCATGAGGATGTGACATTAAAGCACTTGTTTAAACAGCACAAAAATTTTTTTAGTCTGTAGCACTATGTTTACTAACGCCACATAAAGATAACAATCCACGATTCAAAAATTCTCTATAAAACTTCGAAAAGAATTTGTTGCCTCCAAATAAGTAAACATTTCCTTAGAAATAAGTCTAAGATAACTTTCTTCGAATGTCATTATAATTTAAACAAAATTATTACTAACACTATTTATAAAAAGTTTAATGAATTTGTTAGTAAACTTCAAAACGAATGTTGGTTATACAATGTTTCTGTATGCAATCTTATAGCACAATACCATTTTCAGAGCACGTGTATGCTACAACACTAGCGCCGCCATCGGTAGTTTTAGTCGCCAATACTTTAAGGTGTAGAGGAGTTTAGCCTCCGCTGTATGCACAACAGTCTAATAAACAGGCGTAACATGATTAATACAGAAAAATTATGCATTAAGATCATTTTGAACCTGCGCGTAACTAATACAAAATTTATGAATATAGAATAAAGAATAAACATGAAAGAAAATAATTGCGTAGGCTTCCACAGTCTGAGTCATGAGAAATATTCGTTTTCCTGGAATGGACTGTGTCATATTTTGAGTCAGAGCTCAACGTTTCGCCCGCTGTCATATCGGGCATCTTCAGGAGCAAGGGGGATAGTACTGTTTTAAACACGGTTACCCGATGTATCAGGGAAATACGGGAAATATCAGGGAAATACTCGTTGTGGGAATTACGGTGTACAAAATTTGGGAGCATGACTAACCCCTCTATGAGTGAAGTTTTTCTAACCTTTTGTCCACTGTTATATATTATTATTTTATACTTCGTAGGGTGGTTAATACCAACGATCTCCCATATAGTAATAGAAACTGAATGGAGTATTTCTGTTGTGCCAACATGTTTGCAAGTAGTGGCGGAAGTAATCATTGAGCATGCGCAAGATTGAAATTAGTCCAACATTGTTAGTAATACATGTACTTTTAAAATTAGATATTAATGAAAGTTTTTGATATTTAACAATAATAATGACATGATTACCCAAAAAAATATATTAAAATATGTTGCAACTTCTATTCAGTTAAGAATTAATTTTTCTTAGCACATAATTGCAACTATACTTCATTTCACATAAGAAAATAGTAGATGGCGCTTTAAAACCAACCGTTTTTACATTCATTAAATACATAATTTAAATTCATGAAACCAAACTTTGTCAATTATAAATATTTTTACTGTAGGAATGTGCAAGACCAAAATATTAAAAATTACAACAAAACATGGTTAAACATCATTTAATTCTGTAGATTTTATTTAATAACCAACAACTGACAGGTGATTTTTTTCGTTTTTGTGGATGAGTTTTGCTTTCTGACCAATCAAAGGGCAGAATTTATATCCCTATCTAAACCAATGCTATTTTCTTACGTGAAATGAAGTATAGTATTTTTCTTTTTTGAGTTGGTAATGGAGTAACAGCTGTCGGCGGTATTTTGTAAGATATAAGAATATATTTTATATACCTTGTTTCATTTAAGCCATTCAGTATTGCGGAGCATAGGGAATAGTTTTGACCTCTCTGATTGGCTGAAATTAGAGACAAGAGACAAGTTTACCCTATGCAATTTCAGCTACTTCAGATTTGCGTTGTTGCCAGTGCCATCTACTGAATGGCTTAAATGGAATAGAGCATAGGGAAAAAAAACTGTGGCCAGCACATAACCTCCCGCCAATACCATGTTTAAAATATAAATTTCTCGTTCCAATAAATAGAAAAGTCTGTAATACGAAATTTTGGATTATATTTTATTATGTTCTTCCTCGAAAATCTGTTAAGGGCTCCAAATTAAGTACCACATCTGGTTTATCATATAAGTATAGTCACAATCGAGTTTTAAATACCAAATTTGAGAAGTTTTAGAACATGTTTAACACATTTTTTCAAGAAAACCTGTTTACAGCTTTCTGTAAAGTACTACTTCCGGTTATCAATTTTAGAAAAAAAATATGTTCTCATTAATATAAAAATCTTATATACCAAATTTGAAAAGTTTTGGATTGTATCAATATATTTTTCACGAAAATCTCTTCCGAGCTTCAAGTAAAGTATCACTTCCGGTTAATCAATTTTAGCCAGAATCTAATATGTTGTTTCTTTTCATATGAAAGTCTTAAATACTGAATTTAAAAAGTTTTTGAATATATCATTATATTTTTCAAGAAAATCTGTTCGGAGCTTCAAGTAAACTATCACGTCTGGTTTATTAATTTTAGCCAAAATCTAATGTTATTCCCCTTGGTATGAAAGTCTTAAATACTAAAATTGAAAAGTATTGGATTATATTTTAATATAATTTTTCATTAAAAACTGTTATGGCCTTCAAGTAAAATATCACTTCTATTTATCCAATTTTACCCAAAATCTAATCAACTCGTTATATGAATGCAGGAAGCTTAAATACGGAAAATAGATATATTTGGAAGTTTTGTTATAATAGTTATCGTGGACGAAAAAAATCGTCACGTACACACACACTGACATCATCGTAAAAATAATAAAAAAGTGTTGTGGGGACCCTAATTCATGCTTATTTACTGAAAACTCACCATCGAATTTTTAGCACGATTACATTATCTCCCTTACGTACGGTATGACGGGAGGTAAAAATCATATTTGAGAAACAAACTGTGTAATTTAGTTTTATTTAAAAATCAATATTGTATATATGTAATGGGCCCGTCCAAGTCTTCGACTTTTTAGGAATTAAATGTCGCATATTAATTTTGAATATAAATAAATGAAAACGAAATAAAAATTGCCATATATTTTGTATTTTTATACCTATAATAATGTAATTAAACTTTTTAGCGTAAAATGATAGCCATGTTGTGACGTCAACGTCATTACAGTCGTCCAGTTACCCTGTGAAAATGTCATTATACAGTGGACCATGCATATTTTGCTCATAAATTCGCAATTAGCTTTACACATACTGTAACATACACATATTTAATATAGTCGAGTCATTTTTTCTTAAGATCAAAAGAATACTTATTAAATAAATTTAAAATATAATTTGTTTTTTTTTATTGTAATCTCAATATTTGTCATTGTTGCAATCATATAGTAAATAGGAACGTAAATGTTAAATTATGTTTTATTATGAACTATGCTCTGATTATTGTAATCAATACTGTCATTGTTGTATTTAATTATAAATAGAAAATCGTTTAAATACTATTTTAATCATAAAAATGGCACTTGGTGAGTACAATATCCTTCAATATTATATTAAAGAAAGTCTTAAAGTCACATTAATTAAAGCGATTGATGAACCTGATTAAACGAGCAAAAATTATTAATTTTATTTACCTGATTTTTATTTATGTATATAATGTATAATATGTATACACCTATTCATGTAAGTAAATCAAACAAATATATATTTTGAAATAATATAATAACTATCCCATTTATTTATTACCATTAGTTAAAGATTTTTGATTACAGTTTGTAATGGATATGTATTTTTATTTTTGCAACATTTATTGTATATTGTCATATTAATGGTAACGTATGTCGGTTCTCTCTACTTATGACGGAGTGACGCTAACGTCAGAACTTTCGTGCCAATAAGTTAATATTTTAGGCGTTATTAAGCGTAATTTCAAGAAAATAAAAAATACGGAATTTCTATTTTTAAATTCTTCGTAACATAAAAAAATCAAAAAAGTTGGACGGGTCCATTGTATTATTCATTTATTTTCCTTACTGTTTTTATTATCCTCATTATATACATGTGTTAATTAATTATATTTTAATAATATTAATTAAAACAATTTAATTATTCGCTTAGACAAAAATATATAGTTTTGAAATTCAAACAAATTTAAAAGCATTTTGCGCGCCAACTTACGCATGCGCGAACATTATTTCCGCCCCTACACTTGCTGCTTAGATGTAGGCACAGAAATGATCCATGCGTAGAATAGTTTGTTCGGTATCTATTGATATATGGCAGATCGTTGGTTAATACTGACGTTATCAATTTTTGCTACGAGAATGACTACTTTTATCCAGCATTTTTTTGTACACGCATGGTATAGATGAGACTTTTATTCATTATCTCATTATCGTACGTGTTACCGATAGGTATTTGCTATCTTCGTCCAGAACAATCATTTTTCCGTTACAAACACATCAAGTAGAATTATTTTCATGGTTATGTATCTTCATATGCCGTCTGAGATGAAATCTTTGAGCAAACAATTTTTCACACACAAAACATTCATATTCTTTAGTTGCTGTATGAGTTTTTATATGCGTGTTTAGACTACTACTTTGAGTAAATGATCTATTACATATAGAACATGTATGATCTTTTACACCCGTATGTATTTTTATATGGTTTTGTAAATTAGAATTTTTTATAAATGTTTTGTCACATGTTGGGCATTGGAATTTCTTTGTCCCATTGTGAAGTTTCATATGATCTTTTAAACTATCATGACGGATGAATAATCTATGACAAATGCTACACTCAAAATCTTTTATTCCACTGTGAGATTTCTCATGGAGCTTTAATTTAGATTTTTCTGTAAATAATTTATAACAGATTGGGCACATAAATTCTTTGATTCCATTATGTATTTTTATATGTTTGTTTAGATCTCCCTTTCGCGAAAACAACTTTTCACATAATAAACATTTAAAATCCTTAATACCTTTGTGTATGTTTATATGCCTTCTCAAGTCTGTTTTTCGCGATAAACTCTTATTACAGATTGCACAAGAAAAACTTTTTGGATTAGTGTTTTCAGTGTTTGGAATATCAATGGGAGTTTCTTCCCTCGGTTCTTCTTTAATATAGATCTCTTCAAAATTCTGATAATTTGTTTTTATTATTGTATCGTCGTGCTTCAAATCAGCGCTAACCTCTTGTAGTTGAGTATTCATAAATGCGTCTTAATTTTAATTAAATTGCAAAGATTTATTTCACAAACAGAAGAATTTCCAATTTAATAAAGGTCTGAAACAAATTTTGTCACATAAGTATCAATACTTTACATAAATCAATATTCTTAATTCTCTAACCATATGAATTGGGATTCTTGTAAGTTGTCAAATATTAATATACAATTTGTATCCGAGATGGCACTGATCTATAAAGTTTACAAGTTTAGTTTACACAATTTTTATTTTTTATCCTAGATAAGGGAGGTAATGTAACCGTGCAAAAATTCGATGGTGAGTTTTCAGTACATAAGCACGAATTAGGGTCCCCACAACACGTTTTTACTATTTTTACGATGATGTATGTGTGTGTATGACGATTTTTTCATCACATTCACAAACTTCCAAAAATTTATATTTTCCGTATTTAAGCTTCCTGCAGTCATACAAAGAGTTGATTAGATTTTGGATGAACGAAAGTTATACTTTACATGAAGCCCATAACAGTTTTTAATAATAATAATAATAATAATAATAATAATAATAATAATAATAATAATAATCTTTATTAACATGTAAGTAAAAGGCGGGGTTCAGCCCAAGGCTATTCTTCCACCTAACCCGGTACAGTACAAAAATATATGATAATAATAATAATAATAATAATAATATATATATATATATATATATATATATATATATATATATATATATATATATATATATATATATATATATGTTATAAATGACGATTAAATGTTAGCGCTGAAAATTAGAATATTAAAACACATTTATCACCCAAACCGGTATATACAGTATTAATACAAAAATAATAACAAATCTAGATGACCGTCGCCTGGCCGAACCCGGTCACGCGGAATCCTCCTTCACGCCGTGATTATTTCTGTAAAAGAATTAACACATGAGAAATACTCAGTGATGAGGCAATCATTTACAAAAGGTTCAGGCATTCACACACCGTACACACATGTTGGCAATTACGGACAGTACTGCTAGTTACTACGGACCCTCTGCCGCTTCGGTGGTGATCCGGAGACAATCCTCTTAACCAACTGGATCAGATCACTACAGCCCTAACTGCTGCTGCCGTTGGCGACACCAGATGCGGGTCACTACAGCCTTCCCTGCTGCTACCGTTGGCGACCCTCGGGTTCACACGATGCGGCCACTACAGTACACCGTACTGCTCGCACGCACACCCACAATCATACACATGCTAGATTAACTTTCTCACCTGAATTACTATAATATCGATTTCCAATAAATTAGCCTACATACTATTCACAAAAAATCAAAACTTTAATGAAGCACATCTTAACAAACTTTGGCTTACAATAATTCATAATGTTAATGTAATAAATGTTTAAAAATACCTCCATTAACACTGAGGCAATATCCTAGTCTCTCGCAGAAAGAATTGACACCATTTGTGATGTGCTCTGGAGGTATCTCCTGTGCTTTATTTTTTGACAGTAGTGTGTAACCATGGAAGTGATAAACCATATGTAGCATTTTAAAATAAATTCTCTCTCTCTCTCTCTCTCTCTCTATATATATATATATATATATATATATATATATATATATATATATATATATATAACAATTTGACAAAAAATATTACTACATTACATTAGTTAATATAAATTTTTCACTCTGAGTTTGAAAGCGGTTAACGATAGACTTCAGGGATTTAGGAATATTGTTATACAAAGAATGAAAAACTATATTAAAATATAATCCAAAACTTTTCAATTTTAGTATTTAAAACTTTTATATCAAAAGGAACAACACATTAGGTTTTGGCTAAAATTAATACACTAAAAGTGATACTTTACTTGAAGCTCTGAACAGATTTTCGTGAAATATATATTATGGTATACTCCAAAATTTGTCAATTTAGTATTTAAGAGTTTTATATAAAGAGAAGCAACATATTAGATATTGGCTAAAATTGATATACCGGAAGTAATACTTTATTTGAAGCTCTGAACAAATTTTCATAAAAAATAAATTGATACAATCCAAAACTTTTCAAATTTGGTATTTAAGACTTTTATATTAATGAGAACGACATACTAGATGTTTTCTAAAATTAAAAACAGGAAGTACAACTTTACAGGAAGCTATAAACAGATTTTCTTGAAAAAATATATTAAAACATGACACAAAACTTTTCAAATTTGGTATTTAAAAGTCGTGTATAATTTGAAACATTATATTTTGACTATACCTATATGATAAACGGGGAGTGGTACTTAATTTGGAGCTCTTAACAGATTTTCGAGGAAAAACATAATAAAATATAATCTAAAATTTGGTATTACAGATTTTTTATTTATTGGAACAACAAATTAGATTTTGTTAACAAACGATCAACCAGAAATGATACTTTACTTAAAAGCTCATTACTGTTTCAAACATGGAAATGACGGGAGGTCATGTGTAGGCCACATCAGATATTTTAAATATAAATAAATAAATTCAAGTGTCAAAAGTTAAGTTATAAATTATCATTGAATTTACATCACTTGAATACA